>JAFVLL020008265.1:94390-105155 GCA_021397915.2 Tor tambroides
AAGTAATGTGCATTGTGTAAAGCACTATATACATAAATGTGACCTCTGATCTCAGTAACTCATTTCATTTCTCAGCAGCAGAACGCTGGCAATACTCAGATCTGGGCCACGAGTAAAGCAGAGCAGGTTCAGTCTCATGTAGGTGAGTGACCCAAAAAAACTCAAGACATGATAAAATCTCTCTCACAGCTTTAGGAAAATCAATCTCAAATAATCTCAACTATATACTCCAACAAATAACACGCACCACTTTGCTTAGCGGAGAATAGTGAAATACACAAACATGTGAACTCATTGCTAAAAGAAAGCAACACCAGAGTCATGGGTTCGACTCCCAGAGACAGCATGAACTGATCATATGTGTGCCTTCAATGCAATGCAAGTCACTTTGGATAAAAGCGTCAAATGCATGAATATAAATTCAAATATAGATGCTATAGCGGACATGTGTGTGAACAGTCATCTTTTATGGTTATTTTTTCTGGAGCAACAGATTGTAGGGAGTTTTGACAAACAATTAGTTATAGTTGGTTACACGCCTCACATATTAATAACAGCTGACCTGAATTTGGTTCAATGGCACAAACATTTAAGGAAACTGGATTAGTAAAGACGATGCAATGCTGAACGTAAAGGATGATGACACTGCATTTGTGATGATCTGCATGGATTCTTAACTAGTTTAGTTACACTAGCAGTCAAAAGTTCTTGAACAGTAAGATTTTTAATGTTTTTTAAAGAAGTCTCTTCTGCTCATCAAGCATTTATTTGATCCAAAATAATTTTGAAATATTTTTAGTATTTAAAATAACTGTTTTCTATTTGAATATATTTTAAAGTGTAATTTATTCCTGTGATTTCAAAGCCAAATTTTTAGCATCATTACTCCAGTCACATGATCCTTCAGAAATTATTCTAATATTCTGATTTGCTGCTCAAAAAACATTTATTATTATTATTATTATTATTATGTTGAAAACATCTGAGTAGAATTTTTTTCAGGTTTCTTTGATGAATAGAAGTTCAGAAGAACAGCATTTATCTGGAATAGAAATCTTTTGTAACATTATAAATGTCTTTATCATCACTTTTGATAAATGTACAGCATCCTTGCTAAATAAAAGTATTAATTTCTATAATTTCTTTCCCCCCAAAAAATGATACTGACTCCAAGCTTTTGAATGGTATAGTGTATAATGTTACAAAAGCTTTTTGTTTCAGATAAATGCTGATCTTTGGATCTTTCTATTCATCAAAGAATCCTGAAAAAATGTACTGTTTTAAATATTGATAAAAATAACAAAAAACATTTCTTGAACAGAAAATCAGAATATTAGAATGATTTCTGAAGGATCATGTGACTGGAATAATTATGCTAAAATTTCAGCTTTGAAATCACAGGAATAAATTACATATTAAAATATATTCAAATAGAAATCAGTTACTTTAAACAGTAAAAATATTTGCTGTACTTTGGATCAAATAAAGAGACTTCTTTAAAAAAAAAAAACATTAAAAATCTTACTGTTCAAACATTTTGACTGGTAGTGTATATTAACAGCATCTCAAAATGCTAAATAACCCCCACTAAATTAAAGTGATAAGTTTATGAATTTTTATTACAACAGTAGTATCAGAGGAACATATCAGTGCAGATATGATTTCAAATATTGTCTTTGGATTTATAAAGGCTGAGAGCATGTTTCTGCTGCATCATTGCAGATGTTTATAGAATTACAAACCACAATAATCCTGTGAGAAGATCATCAGCTCACAACATGAACAAACCATCCTGAGACCAAACCTGAAGTCTCCATGCATTCCGCTCTGATTCAGTCAGACAGAGAAGTCAGTGTTAATTCTACTCAGCATCAGCACAGATTTAACCAGAACAACATGGCACAATGCTCCAAAGTCCACAACAACAAAACGTCCCTCAAATCCACCAGAAGCTCAGAATCTGCTCAATGAAGGTTTAATGAAGTCACTTTAATAAAGGTCTGAATGCGGTTTATCAGATCAAGAGTCTGTATGTGAGCAGCTCAAACACTGCAGGGTCTTTTCTCATCACTAATATCACTTTTCTTCATTATGCTCAAGGTCTCAGCATCTTTTAGGCTGCATCCACACTCTTCAAAATAAAGCTTCTTTATTGGCACTGATGGTTCCATGAAGAAGCTTTAACATCCATTGAATCTTTCCATTGGACAAAAGGTTCTTTTGATTATCTATATGTTCTTCACAAAAAGTTCTTTCATTTAAGGCTCTTTGAGGAGCCTAAAATGGTTCTTCTAAGGCATTTCTGCGAAAACAACCTTTTGCGACCTTTATTTTTAAGATCTCACATTAATCCAAATGAATTCTTAATATTTGATTCGAAAACACTCTCCATCTATACTGGCGTTTTCAGGCACCAAACAAAACCATAATTTATGCATTTATGGTCTAAAATGCACAGCAGGACAGTAAATTTAATAGGGATGCACCGAATGTTCGGCAACCGAAATTGTTCGGCCGAAAATAGCAAAAAAAACTCTATATAATAAGCGAAAAGACCGAATAAATTTTACCGAACAATGATGTGACGCAATCAAATAGAGGCGCGCACTAATGCAGCAAACACGTCTGCAGTGTGAAAGTATTTAAAACTGTCAGAGAAAGATGCAAAAATCATTACAAGCACGAAGCACCGACAGCGAGAGACTGTTTAGTGCTGCATCTCATGTCTCCGATGAGAAGAGGAAGAGGTGGTTGTTGCTGGTTACTGTGATGATTGAAATCGCCAAATGGCCTCAAACGATTAGTAAATAAACTGCAGAATGTTATGTTTTCTAATACATGCACGAATTTCATGCATTCAAACAGCGCTTCACGAGCTCACGGCGCCAGGGTTCAAAGTCCACAGCGAGGAAAATCTGCGCTAAAACACTGTTACTCGTCATTTGCTCAGTAACATTTTTATAATTTATTTAAAGCCATGTGACAATGTGATACGTGAGACAAACATCTTCCCAAATTCGTAATGAGAATCATTTAAATATCTGCATGCTGTTGTCAACAAAAAGAAGCAATAATGATCTTCCTGCGGGTTTCTGCCAAAATAAAATCTACGAAAAAGTAACAACTCCATCAACATTCATAAATTTTAGAATTGTAATTTTACTGTTGTTCTGTAAAATAAAATAAAATAAGACAATAATAATGATAACAATAATTACCCTACAACAGCTCTATACATTTATTATAACATTCACACAGTGTTCAAATTGGGATCTGTAATATATTGTAATGTTTTAAAAGCAGTCTCTTCTGCTCAGCAAGGCTGCATTTATTTGTACAGTAAAAAAATACATGCCTGATTCAAGAAGGGGGTCCCAAAAATGGCCAAAAAATATTATTTTAGAAACTTATTAATTTTAAGTTAAATTGTGCTTTGTTGGTATAATGTCTGATAGAACGTTAAAAAATGTTCAGTGTTAAGTAAATATTTTTAAATTGTTGTTTTGTAATTGATTTTTTTATTTGAGAAGCAGGACAAAACAGTAAAAAGGACATTTTGGCTATTTAATTTATGCAATGGTGAAAAAAAAAAAGGGAAAATAGGCCTGCAGGGAAAAATATGCGAAAAACCGTGTTCGGCCTTCGGCCCAGTGTTTCATTTTGTTTGGCTTCGGTCAAGAATTTTCATTTCGGTGCATCCCTAAAATTGAAGAAAATTTAAGAGTGTTTTAAAGTACATACATAGACTACAAAAACTTCCATGATTTAAAAAAAAAAAAAAACTACAGGCAAACCTAGTATTTTTTTAATGCACTGGCCAATTTTGAGTTTTGAGGTCTATTTTGCATCCATAACATGTCTTTTTCAGACTAATGGAAAGAAAACATCCAAAATACTCAGTAGATAATCAGTAGATATTTCATTGTTCTTTACCTGAGAAAATTTTCTGTCATCTCTGCATGAATGTAAAATGAAAATTCTACAAAGTAACATTTATCTTTATTTATCGTTTTTTGAATATGCAACCCTACAATACAAAAACAGTGCTTTTTATTTGTATTTTTCTATAATTTTGGAGGCTTCAAATAAGCTATTCCAGGTTTTTCACCTCTTCATGCACAATTGTATTTTCTTGCATCTAATTTATATCATGCAAAATAAACTAAAAAATAAAGCACTTGAGAGGGCCTTTTCAAAAGCTCAGTTTTTGCTGGATGAAATGAACACAGCTTTCATCAGCTGGTTTTGTGGTGATTTTTAGAAGATGCCATCAATTTTTGCTCATCAACATCATCCACTAACTAACCACACACAATACTCAGAGTATATACACCAAATCTAGTGTTTAAGTATTTCAAACTGAACTGAATGCACAAATGCTTTCTTATTTTGAAACATCAATAACAGCCACTTCTGAGCGTCAGCAGCTCAAAAGGACCGAACAGACCAGATCTGACTGAACCGGCCTGCAGTGATCCACCTGTCAATCACAGAGCGCTGAAGGCCGCAGGGGTTCGAAAGCACGTGAATCCTGAAAACTAATGGAGTTTAATCAATGAACTCCACATCAGAGTCTCTCTGAAAACACTGGAGCTCCACAAACAGATCAGAAACCATCAAAAGAAAGGTGTTTCTGATGATGCTGAGGAGACTAAAGACACTGTCATTGCTTTCAAAAGCATCTGAGATGTTCCTCACAAGGAGATTCAAACACTGAAGCTACAGTAGATCAGATTCAAGAGTCATGATCCCTGCAATAACTCAAATCAATCCATCTGTAGATTAGACTACACTCAAAAACAGCCATATATACACTAACTATATATATAGACTACAGAAACTTCTATGACTTTTAAGGCAAGACACTAAAGTGTTTTTTCATGCACTGGTTAACTTTGAGTTTTGAGGTCTATTTTGCTTCCATACCTTGTCTACTTTCAGACTAGTGGAAAGAAAACATGCAAAACACACTTTAAGGCTTTGTTTTATTGCATTTGATCTATTTATGGTTTAATATTTCATTGTATTTCACATCTTTAAAAGATTTTTCCTCCACTTCAGCAGCATTTACAGACACCAAAACTTAGAGTTTTATTCCTCTCTATATTCTGAAGGTTTTTACTGAGGGGTTTGTTCATAAATCATTCACGCTGATTTTCATAACTGATTTCTACATTTTTTTTTTCATTAAAAAACGTGTTGAAAATGCATATATTTAAAGTCTGTGAGTTTTTTCTTCACTTCAGCAGCACTTATATACACCAAAACTTACAGTTTTATTCCTTTATATATACTGAAGGATTTTACTGAAGGGTTTGTTCATATATTATTTGCCTGGTTTTATTATTGCATTTTATCTGTTTGCATCTGTAGATTAAATTTACAATACATATTTTAAAAATTAGCTTGTTTCTCCATTTCAGCAGCACTTACATACACCAAAACTTAGAGTTTTATTCCTCTCCATATTCTAAAGGTTTTTACCGAAGGGTTTGTTCATATTTCATTCACACTGATTTATACAACAGTTTATTCTTAAAAACAAAGCGAAAATGTGTTTATTTCTGTCTGTTGACAGTATTTTCAGATTTATGGAGTGATAAACTTGACTTGATTTAATTTTATTGCCACATCAGCTTCACAGGCTATTTCATGGCAAACAAAGATTATACATTAAAAAACACAACAAATACAGTAGTACACAATACAAAAATTTAAATAAAGCAATTATAAAACCAAGTGTACATAAAATTAAATTTACTTTTGAAAGAAATTGTAAAAGTTTTTCTGGGTCCATATTTTAAAACAAGTCCTTAAGAGTTTGGGTCAAAGATGTAAAGATGTCTGCATCAAAAAAAAATTACAAAAATGATTTTATGTCCATAGAAAGCACATTAAATGTAAGTAAAGTGTCTACTTTTAAGGTTTTACATGTTTTTGGAGAATAAAATGTCAAAATTTGGTTGAAATAATGTTACATTGTCATTCAGTGAAATCAAACAACATGCTTATTTTGACTTGTACATATAAGGAATAAGGGAGCATATTAAATTTTATTGTGTTTTAAATGAGTAAAAAATTCTTACTGACAAATAGGCAAAACCTAGGATAGTCGCAAATTTTAAAAATGTAAAATTACAACTAATTAGTATCTGGGGTGAAAGTAATTAGTCTTTTAATATGTCATAAATTGATTTTTGTTGTTAATATGCCTGACAAGACTGTTACACTGAATCACATTTTAGTGCGTGTCTTCTGTAAATCAGGGACAAATATATGATATTTATTTTGTGCTCAGAAAAACAAAAACAAAATTGTAATTGAATTAAACAGAAAACTTTTTAATTTTTGGGGGGAAAAACAACAACAATTAGAGCAGTATTACACTTATTGTAACCCTTTTTCGTCTTTGACCCATGGAGAGATAAAAAGAGAAATTCAAAATCCCTTCAGTAAAACCCTTTAACTCTAACGTCAACAAAATCAAACAAAGGTTTGGAACCTGGCTTCATCCAATCTTCAGATGCAAATCTGTATATTTATTTAGAAAGGAACTGGTGACATGGTGATATCTATTAGTTAATATCTCTGCTCTCTTCACCTGTAGTGTCTTGCCTTAAATATGTAGTGTTTTCCAAGCCTGAAAAAGCACGCTTTGGTTTGGCATGGCTGTGGAAACCCTGCTGAATGAGCAAGTGTCTGCAATCAGACGTGTGCGTTTCCAAAGGTCTGTCCCAGAATCCTCCTGACGCTCGGGTCGGGTATTTTGGCACAGGAGCGTCCGGTGGCAGACGCGACAGACGGTCTCTTTGCGTGCTGCTGTCTGGCTCTTTAAACTCCTGAGGCATCATCAGTAGGGCTGTGCAATATATCGAAATTATCGCAAATGTACATATCGCTACAGTTTGCAATATTTGGGGCCATGAACAAAAGACAAAGAGAAAATCACTCACTGCCCTTGCCTGATTAACTTTTGTAGCTTATAGTGCATACTGAATCCATAGAGTGAAGACTAAGCAGTGTTTTATTTTTCCTAAACTGATGTTAAAATGATTACACTAATGTTAAAATTACATTTTTTATGTAAAGCTAATACCGTTCACTTTCAGAAGTCATTGTAGGGGTGCTTTCTTCTCATAAAAAGTGAAACATGTCTGCTAGTTATATTAGAATAAGAATCAGAAAGAGCTTTATTCGCCAAGTTTGCTGTGGTTTTACAGGAGCACTTGATACATACATACATATAAATAACACACACATACATATATATATATATATATATATATATATATATATATGACAAGGTAGATAGACTCAGTAAGAGCTGAGTAAAACTGTTTCATCTGAGCATGTGGCACTTTAAGCATTATCATTTCGCATTATTTAATGAGTTATCGCATATCGCATTTTTCTTCAATATTGCACAGCCCTAATCATCAGCACAATAAACGCAGTACTTTCCAAGGTATTCATAACAGCATCTTGGAGTGCCATGCAAATATTAAACATTGTATAGATATGGTTAAACCATTTTTTTTGGTTTATTTAGGATAGGGCTACACGCTTATGACCAAAATCCTAGCTGTCGATTATTCCCTTGAAATTGCGATTATTAATTACAATTATCTTATTGTTTGATTATTACACTATTGTTTGAAGAAAAGTCATGCCATAATTGTAGATGAAAATATACAAGCTTAAAACACTAACTAAAAAACTTTTATGGCTTTTCTAAAGTATTAAGCGTCAAATGTCAAGTATACATTTGATTGGTTTCTTCTTGAAATAAAAAAGCAAAAACATACACGACATTATCATGTTATATACTAAAACAATCAAAAATCCCTTAAGATAACCTGTCAAAAAAAAAAAAAAAAACACATCTTAAGCATGCAGAATAGCATAAGTCGTCAACGATTAATTGCCACTTTGAACAATTGTGGTTAGAAATTCAATTAATTGTGCAGCCCTAATTTAGAAAGAATTCTGATAAATTGGGACTCTTTTAAAGAAGAGATTATCCTGAATTAACCCTACTATAATATGGCTAGGCATTTCATGTTTTCTGAACAGATACTGGAGTAATATTATGATAATATAATTTTGCATGGAAATTCCATGCTGTATGTCTATGATAATCATTCAGATACACCAAAGCACAACAGTGCACTATAGTAAATGTCATCATCATTCAAAGTAAAGCAGATGCAACATCAACATCAGAAGCTGAAATCAGAGCTTCAGCTGTATGTTTTATGCAAATGAGCCGTGCATGATAAATCCAGATGAATTCCATGCATCTGTGATGTGAGATGTTGAGAGAACCACGCCTGCAAAACTCCACACGCACATCACCTGTGATCAGCAGCTTTATTTCACGCATCTGGATCTTCACATGCAATGGGAGAAATCACTAATGCACGAGTAAAAGGATGAACACGGGCGATCAGCTGACAGCAATCGCTCAATAATCAATGCCAAACGCGATCGCGTGATAGATGCATTAAACGCGTCGATGAACGCAGACTCACCCAGCGAATATCGCGCAGGAGCGTCTGCTTCTCTTCTGAGGTTTAGGCTCCGGTGTGGTGAGAGCATCCAGTTGGTGTGGGTTTGAGATCAGACAGTGCGAATCGGGCCTGTGGATGAAGAGGAAATGAAATGAAATGAAAATGTCGCTGCGCTTCGACGCGGCGCTCGAGATTCTAGCGCTTCCATTCTGGTTCACTGCAGCTCCAGCTCGACGCGTGACGTCACGAGGGAGACGTCGCTGCGCTGGACTGCATTCTCAAGACGTTTCTGTGTTTCTGGAGACTTATTGTGCACAAATACAGGCGTAATCGTTTATACTTATTTTATTATTAATTAGAAGTGGTAATCCGCCCAGTAACTTCGATAGGAAATAATAGGCTTATAGCTTATAAAATTCTTCACAAATAGTATCCTTTTAACTATTCTTTGGAAAGTAAGAAATGTTTTTCTTGATGTATTATGTACATTTTATGGTTTGCATTCAAGAAAGCATATTTTGTTTATTTTGGAGCTGTCCTTCAGTCGGTTTTTAATGTTAAGTCTAATTTTTAACTTTGATTTGAATGTCACAAATTAAATACACTAATCAAAATACTGCAAGCACTAACTTTCTCTTTTTTCCAAAAAGAAAGAAAGAAATCCATACATACATCTCCATTTCCATACATGTAACTATTTTAAGTTAATTATTTAATATATAGATAATAGATTATTTTTTACTCCCTGGCAGTCCTGGGTGTTTTTTCTATAATGTGTAACGTTATTATTTATATTTCATATAATAATAATAATAGTAATAATAATAATAATAATCTCTCATTTAACTCAACACAGTAACATCATATTTTTATTTAAACAATTAAATTATTTCAGAAAGTATTGTTCAAAATCAATTATGTGTTACGCACATAGTGAGATTTGTTTTACATTCATAGCTAAAGAACTTGTAAATGTATTTATTTAGTCTTGCTTACTGTAATTTGTTAGCATTATTAAACATTTGATTAGATATTCATACTTATTTAACAGTATTTCTGTATTTACAATTTTTAAACTACATTTTGTTTAAGATAATGTTAGAATACTATGGCTGTATTTACATAATCTGAAACTTACTTGAATAAATAAATCGGAGAAAGTTTCGGATAAAATTTAAGCCATTCTTACTCTTAACCCTATATATTTTCAATGAAATATTTCATAAAAGATAACTACATGTTCATTAAAATGAGCGAGACCAATCAGAGGCGCGTTTGTCACGTGACGCTGGCCGAACCCGGAAGCAGCACTGGAGTGGAATCGCTCGACTCTCGAAACGCTCTTGGGCTTCCAGCGCCGCCTCTGCGCATGCGCGAAGCTCCACGCCACACCGCGGCGTCAGAAGGCTCTGTCTCGCTAAAAAGCCTCAAATCGGAATAGAAATCGATAACTTTCACCACATGATGGAGTTCAGAAATGCACCCTGTCAAAGTTCGACAGTAGCCGCTCAATAAAATGAAGAGTTTTGTTCAGTTAGGTCACAGATTGACATTCGAGAGTTTTGCGACACCTGCTGGTGACAGAGAGGAACAGCAGCGCGACTCTGAGATTTATTACAGACAAACACGTCTGTAATAAACGTTATTTGTGAATGTTGTGAATGTTTCTAAAATGTTTTTTCTTGGTTATGCAAATAAGGAAACATTCCATTGTATCATTTTGCAAATAATATGGGAATGTTACTTTTGAATGTTTTCTGAATGTTCTAAAACATGTAACATTTTAAAAAAAAGAACGTTCAATGAATGTTCCACAAAATGTTTCATTAAAAAGTTCCCTAAATGATGTTTTTGTGCTAATGTTTTGAGAACATTATTAAAGACCAGATAGCTTTGATCAGATGTTCCCCGTTAGATCCTGATTCAAAGACTTTTGAAAGGTTTCGAAACCTGAATGAGTCTGAAAATAACTGCAAAACAGAATTTATTCACAAAAGCAGCAGAGAAACACATCAGAAACACTGAAAGAGTTTCTCAAATCAAAGTGATGAATGAATCGACTTCAGTACAAAACTAATACAGGAGTGTGTGTTTATTCTAATTTTTATTTATTCAGGATAATGCAGAACATAAATACTCAATATCTACTTAAATATACAATATACTGCCAAAAGTATTGGGTCGCCCCCTTCTAATGAACAGGTTTGACTACTTTAGTAATTTCTATGAGTATAAATCTTAATGTTAAAGCATAT
>JAFVLL020008266.1:0-25715 GCA_021397915.2 Tor tambroides
AAAAAAAAAAAAAACAAAAAAAAAGGGGAAAAAACAAAATACTGAGAAAATAGTCTTTAAATTGTCAAAACGAAGTTCTTAGCAATGCATATTACTAATCAAAAATTAAGTTTTGATATATTTAGGGAAAGGGGTGTGTGGCCAAGTATGGTAACCCATACTCAGAATTTGTCCTCTGCATTTAACCCATCCAAGTGCATGCACACAGTAGTGAACACACACCCGGAGCAGTGGGCAGCCAATGCTGCAGCGCCCAGGGAGCAGTTGGGGGTTCAGGTGCCTTGCTCAAGGGTCTCACCTCAGTTGTGGTTCCTGCCGGACCTGAGACTCGAACCCACAACCTTTGGGTTATAAGTCCAACTCTCTATCCATTAGGCCACGACTGCCCCTAACCATTTCCTTTATGGTAGGAAATTCACAAAATATCTTCATGGAACATGATCTTTACTTAATATCCTAACGATTTTTGCCATAAAAGAAAAATCGATAATTTTGACCCATACAGTGTATTTTTGGCTATTGCTACAAATATACCTGTGCTACTTATGACTGGTTTTGTGGTCCAGGGTCACATATGTGCTACTGACCTTGTAAAAATGTGAACAGCTAGGAAGCAATTACTGTCTTACACTCAGCATATGAAGAATTGCTTACAGTACTTGATAAATATCTTGATTCGCCAGTCATTTATTATGCTACTGAGAATTCAATTTGCAAAAATGATTAGCATATAGACTAGAGAATGTTTTCATCAGTCTTAAGGCAATGTTTACACACCAGCAGATGGCAGCACCAACTGAAGTCTGACTCCCTACTTGGGTCAAATGACAGTTTCCATTCTCTCGCTGTCTCTCTGTCAGTAGTAAACATCCGGGAGGCATTTTGCAGGTATCTCACCACACAGCAATTTCTTTAAGGAAGGAAGCCCAGGAATCTTAATCTTATCAAAGCCAAAAATGGAATTACAGGCGGCAGGATGGATGAATGCCAGAGACAGCAAGGAATAAAAAGAACGCAGGGGGCTGTAGTGTTTTACTCAGAGTCCATTTCCCTTTCTCACTAATCTCCTAAACTCCTACACAAAGCCAGCACTCCACAAAACAAGCCCTCCAAGAACCTGCTACCAATGTGATGAATGCTTACCCCTTGTAGGGAGAAATTACTCATTTCCTAATTGACTCAAAATTGCTTCATCACTCCACGAGTGCTCATTTGGATGCAGTGAGTCGGCTAATTAAAATGCTTTCAGCAAACATCGACAGGCTTTTCCTTCAATTACTTGGAGGCAGATCACACTCAAATAAACAAGTGTACTGCTGCTGCCAATGAAAGTCCATTTGGTTTATGTCTCTGTATTAGAACTGAGCTGTGAGCTAAGAAGGGCATCTTGACCTTGGGGGTTCTTGCATGAACCTCATTTAATGTGCTTGAAGCACCCGCTGAAGCTAATCTCAGCCTCATGGTCACGGACCACGCACAGACCATCTGATGCTTATTGCGCACAAAAATGGCAATTGCTATCTCATAATGGCAATCTCTAATCTAAATGTCTGGCAGTTTTCAGGCTGTACAGGTTTTTAGCAGTTTGTTGCAGAACAAAGTTGTGTTTACAAGTTGCTACAATGAGCATTCAAAGAAGTGGACTTCATGGCATCAAATCTTTGAAAAATATCCTGGGGCCTTGTTTATAAAGATGTGTGTAGGATGATATTAAATGTAAAAGACTGGTCCTACAAACTATTTATAAAACATCCATATGCACAAAAATGTTCTTAAATGGATCTATTTTTATAAATTACAGTTCACAGTATATACTCTCAGAAAAAAAGGTACAAAAGCTGTCACTGGGGTGGTACCCTTTTAAAAGGTACTTGTACCTTATTTACCCCAAAAAGGTGCATATTAGTACCTTAAAGGTAAGTCTTAGTAACTAAAGTATATTAGTACGCAGATGTTACATATCAGTACTTAAAAAGGTGCCATACCACTGATAGCTTTTGTACATTTATTTCTGTGATCAGACCAGATGGGCATTTCACTTCCCACGTGCATCACTGAGCCTTGGGTGCCATGACCCTGATGCTGTTTCACTAGTTGTCCACTAGTTGTGGTAGGTACTAACCATTGCATAGCTGGCAAAACCCCACAAGACTTGTTGTTCTGACACAGTCATCTAGCTATCACTAATTGACCTTTGTTTTGCTTGCCCATTTTTCCTGCTTCCAACACATGAAATTCATGAACTGACTTCCATGTATGTTAAAGGTTCTTTATGGAACCATAGATGCCACTAAAGAGCCTGTGTAGGATGAAATTCACAAAAATTAAGGATCAAATCCAAACAACAAATAAGGCCCCTGGTTTTTTTTTTTTTTTTTTTTGGAGATAATTAGTAACAATCGAATGAGACATCCCAGGGTACACTTGTAAATTCTCTTAGACTTAGACCTTACTGTTAAAGGTTTATAGTTCTTGTCCAGAACAAGCTACAGTGTAGGTGCTTGTCAAATGTGTGGCTATGCAATACTCCAGGGAAGCAGACAGCACTCTCCCTGCAAATGTGATCAAGTAATGGATCTTGAAAATAGACAAATATCGTGAGTGGTGAACCAACTGAATGCCAGATGACAGTAGCTACAGCACATGTTCTTTTAGTGTATTGAGTTGAATAGGTTAGCGAAGAAGCTGCAGTTGGCAAATAAAGAAGTCAGCAGTTCCCTAGTGCCTAGGCCCCATTGTCTCATTACAAAGGAGAATACAATTCATGTATTCTCTCACAACCATGTCCAAGTGATCTGAGTGCGCGCACGCATCCGGTGTGTGACGTGTGTGCGCACGCTCTGGCTTAGTCTGCGCAAGCGCCGGAAAACGCCGGAAGTGATCTCTCGCGCGTATACGTCACTCATTGTTTACACAGAGATTTCTGAAGAGTTACCTTTCACTGTGAAGATCTAAACATATTTAGACGTACAGGACATCGCAATGGAAGGCGATTTTGACGTCTTACCTACAATCTCTGTTCTGTGTAAACAATGAGTGACGTATACGCGCGAGTGATCACTTCCGGCGCTTTCCGGCGCTTGCGCAGACTAGCCAGAGCGCGGCGCACACATCGCCATACACCGGATGCGTGCGCGCACTCAGATCACTTGACATGGTTGTGTACAAGAGGTAAAACTCATATAAATACTGTTCGTTTTCTCACACAAACTGCTCAAGCCAGGTCTTAGGCCATCCATGTGTAGTTACGATGGGGAATTGTTTAATTTGGATTTCTCTGTATGTTCTTTTTCCTCTATAGAGACAGTGACCTATACCTGCCATTATATGACTGACAGACTAGAACGGTTTGACCTAAAAATATCAAAATTGGATCTACTGAAGAAAAAAAGACACCTACATCTTGGATGCCCTTGGGGTAAGCTGATAGATATCAAATTTTAATTTCAAAGTGAACTATCCCTTTAACTCTACTTATACTGGAATTTCTCAGACATCTTTTTATCCAGACCGATTACAGTTCATTCAGAATTCTGCTGCCAGAAGGGTACACAAAAGCATTAAAACGTGTACACAAAAGCACAAACACATTAGACCTTTTTTTTTTGCCTCCCTTCACTGGCTACCGGTTAGAAGCGATTTCAAAACCCTCATACTAGTTCATAAATTTTTTTAACTATCTAGCTCCATCATATCTTGTGGAGCTTCTATCTGCTCACAATCACTAGGACTCTCAGGTCATGTGACCAAGTGTTGTGAACAGTTATCAGATCTAGATCAAACATTGGTATTGTCACGATTGCCAGCTGGAGTTCCCATGAACTTCATTAGAGGGCACTCCACCCAGGACTCTTGCCATTTGTTTCTGGACTCTATTTCCCATGTGTCCCTTGCCCCTCATGTGTTCATGTCATGTGCTACCCCTGTTTGTGTGTTATATTCTGATTGGTTCCTAGTTTGCATGTGTCATGTTCTGATTGGTTCCCTGGTTCCATGTATCTTGTTCTCATTGGTTGGTCTTGTCATGCGTTCCCCTTAGTCTAGTATATAAGATGCTCACATCCACTCTTGGGGGCTGATTGTTGTAGATAGCCATTTTCCTAGTTCCTAGTTTCTCTTTCTGTGTTTCCTTGTTTCCCTGAATTTTGACTCTGGACTGTTTCCTAGTTTCTTGATTGATTGCCGCCTGCCCTGACCATCGCCTGTGTATTGGAATCCTCTTTTGCCTCTGCCTAGTGATGGGCAAATTAAGCCCCGTGTAGCACTGAGGCTTTCCTCTGACGGTTTCGGGAAAAGATTCGAAGCTTCAAGTGTGTCAAAAACAGCGCTATCTGGTGGTTAGTAAAAAATAAAGCAGCCAAAAGTCTGTGAAAGAAGCTCCGTTGGATGAAACAGCCACCACACATTCCATAGATCAATTCATGTTACGTGCATAAATAAAAGCCTAACATTTGTGTGTGTGTGTGTGTGTGTGTGTGTTTGTTGAATTTCTGTCTCTGATAAATTCATTTACCTATTAAACTGTGGCATTTAATGCCAGTACAAATAACAAAATTATGTGGTATAGCCTAAGAATAATCTACACATATGAATTGCATATGGCAAATATTTAATTTTCCTGAAATAATTTGTATTCTTCATATTGCTTGTATGACTGGGTCCTTGAAAATATAATTGAATAAGTCCGAATGAGAAACCTGCTCGTAAAGTAAGATCTGGGGGTTCGAATATTCCGACACGCAAAGTGAATCGCTCACATGATTGGACAGAAAGTGAGGGGAAGTGGTGTGTGGTCAAGTATCGTGACCCATACTTGGAATTTGTCCTCTGCATTTAACCCATCCAAGTGAATGCACACAGTAGTGAACATACACCCGGAGCAGTGGGCAGCCAGTGCTGCGGCACCCGGTGAGCAGTTGGGGGTTTGGTGCCTTGCTCAAGGGTCTCACCACAGTCGTGGTATTGAGGGTGGAGAGAGTGCTAGTTATTCACTCTCCCCACCTACAATCCCTGCCAGACCTGGGATTCAAACCCACAACCTTCGGGTTACAAGTCCCACTCTCTATCCATTAGGCCACGACTGCCCTAAGAGGCTTCTTTTGTCATTGGTCAAGTGATTTCTATGTTAACAATTCAAGCCTCAAATCAAGGCTTCATCTGGCACGCCCACTTATTCTCGATACAAGCTCCGATGCCTCGGTTCAAATGTCACATCACTACCTCTGCCTGGATTGTACTGTTTGCTGGTGTTTGACCCTGCCTGTTTTGACCACATCTGTAAATAAAACCTTGTATTTGGATCCCCAACTCCATCATCACGCTCCCCACGTAACATAATAATCAGCCATACCCGGATTCAGCGGCTTTATTTCAACAACCCAGCTCAACCATGGACCCAGTCTAACAGCTACTAAATCTGCGGCAAGGAGGCCGATCTATTGGGGATTATGTTCACCAGTTCTGTGAGTTGTCATTTAAAGTATCGCTTTATGATGAAGTTTTGTTTAAGGATTTGTTCTGTTTTGGACTCAATGAACCCACAAAATCACTGTTACCTGGAGGGGAATTTAACTGTGGTTTGAGAGACTTGATGGATTATGCTCTTTTGTTATGTGGTTCCCCTTTCGCTGTGGGTGAAGCAGAGGACCTTGAAACCCCTACGAATTTTTTTTGGGGGGCCAACATCGTCAAGCTCCGGTGGCAGTGGAGCTTAAACCATCACAGTCGCTATCATGTCCGGTTATTATAGTTGCCACTCCTGTGTTTTCAGCACTCTCAAGTCCAGAGCCTCTTCACAAAATGGCTACCACACCAGGGCCTCCCCATGTCATGGTCGCCACTCCAGAATATCGTTCCAGGATGGCCACTGTTCCAGAGTCTCATTCCAAGATGGCCGCCAGCCCAGAGTACTGTCCCAAGATGGCCGCCGTTCTAGAGTCTCGTCTCAAGATGGCCGCCAGTTCAGAGTCTCGTCCCAAGGAGGCCGCTAGTTCAGAGTCTCTTCTCAAGATTGCCGCCAGCTCAGAGTCCCTTTCCAAGATGGCCACCAACCCAGAGCCACTGCACAAGATGGCTGCCAACCCAGAGCCACTACACAAGATGGCCGCCACACCAGAGCCTTCAGACGTTATGGATATCAAGCCACAGTCTTCAGCCATCACGGATGCCACTCCAGTGTTCCAGAGCATCGTGGATGTTGCGTTTGAAGACACCAGGGCGTTCCAAGCTCGTTTGAGGCTGTTGTCCAGTCTGGTGGACCCATTGTTGATGTCGGTGTGTGCAGCAGGCATCCCAAGAGCTTCAGCACTCGTCATCTCTGAGACTGAGATGACCTTTTCTTCAGTGCTCCCTGTAATGGCAGTCGCCATTCTGTGTGTTTGGGCTACACATTGCTCTGTGTAGTGCTCACAGAGCTCGTTCCTGTTCCCGAGGTGGCAGCTCCCGCTGCAGAACCTCCCAAGTCAGCAGCATCTGCTTCTGAACCCTCTGCCTATCCTGTTACGGTCTGTGAACTCTCAGCCTGTCCTGTCTCGGCCCCAAAGGCCGTTGTTAACCTCTCTGTGCTTTCTGTTCCAGTCCCGCCTGATCCGACTTGGTGGTCACCTGCCTCGTTAGCTCTACATTGGTGGACATCTGCTCTGCTGTGGTGGTTATCTGCTCCGTCGTGGGGATCGTTGCTCTCCTCTGCTCTGCTGTGGTGGTCGTCTGCTCCACCGTGGGGATCTTCAGACCCATCTGCTCCGCCTGCTCCTCCCTGGTGCTCTTCAACTCCACCCTGGCTGTCTGCTCCGCCCTGGCTCTCTGCTCTGCCTTGGCACCCTGCTCCGCTGGCTCTGCCTCCATCCCCTGTCCCTCTACTTCCACTTGGACCTGGCCCTCCATCCCTCCCCCTGTTCCGCCTCCGCTCTGCCTCCCTCATGGACTCTTGTCTGTTCTCATTTAGGAGCATCTGGAAGCCGCTCCTTAGGGAGGGGGCTATGTCACCAACTGGAGTTCCCATGAACTTCATTAGAGGGCACTCCACCCAGGACTCTTGCCATTTGTTTCTGGACTCTATTTCCCATGTGTCCCTTGCCCCTCATGTGTTCATGTCATGTGCTACCCCTGTCTGTGTGTTATATTCTGATTGGTTCCTAGTTTGCATGTGTCATGTTCTGATTGGTTCCCTGGTTCCATGTGTCTTTTTGTCATTGGTTGGTTTTGTCATGTGTTCCCTAGTCTAGTATAGTGTAGTCTAGTATATAAGATGCTCACACCCACTCTTGGGGGCTGATTATTATAGATAGCCATAGTTTCCCTTTCCATGTTTCCTTGTTTCCCTGAGTTTTGACCCTGGACTGTTTCCTAGTTTCTTGCCTGCCCTGATCTATCGCTTGTGTATTGGAATCCTCTTTTGCCTCTGCCTGGTATTTGACCCTGCCTGTTTTGACCACGTCTGTAAATAAAGCCTTGCATTTGGATCCCCAACTCCTCGTCACGCACATAACAGGTATAATTACTGGTAACACTTTATTTTGATGGTCGCTTTTGAACATTGTGTTGACTATAAGTAGCGTTGCACTTTCATGTCAGCTAACTCTCATTAGAGTATTAGTAAACTGTCTGCTTAATATATGCTAACTTTTTATTGTGATGGTCCCAACAGACATTCTGGTGGTGGTTGAGGCGATCCCCCCTCACAATGTAAAGCGCTTTGAGTGCTTAGAGAAGCGCTATATAAAATGTAAGGAATTATAATTATTATTATTCTACTGACTATAAGTAATTTTGCAAGTATGTCAACTTATTTTAACCCTAACCCTACAGTCTACTAATATTCTACTAATAGTCTAATGAGAGTTAGTAGACATGTAGGTGCAATGTTACTTATAGCTAACAGAAGGTGTTAAAGGGACCATCAAAATAAAGTGAAACCTAATTATTTGGTAGTATTTTCTTTCTCTTTCTTTGGTCAACCTATTGTGTTAGTGCTATACAATTGACTAGTTAATCGGCACACTCACTTACACCATAAATGAGACTACTTGACAGTATCCACACAGCATAAATGTAATATTACAACTTGAATAAAGCGAATGCAGATATGACTATGAATATAACCTTATAAAATACTGACTAAATTTAAAAGACACTTTTCTTCCACAACACCACCACAACAACAAAAAAAGTTCCCATTGCATGGAATTTTCATATAACTCTCATTTTACGAAATTTCCATGAGTTTACCTCCTACGCTGGATACACATTGTGTTCCTGGAAGCCCACTACCCTAGAAATCCACACTGGAATAAAATGTCTTGTGAAGAAATTGCATCCACTTTGCATCAAATAAACTCTTACATTGCACAACCTTTGTAAAGCTACATTTTGAGCATGAATATTCATTCAAAGCACAATTAGTTTAGTACAATTACAGAAATCATAACTTCAATACATGCAGTCATTAGCAAACAAGGGCCTGTTTCCATAGTTACAGCCCTGGAAGATGGAATTGTTGTTCACTGAATATTTAAACTAATATTTGATACAGTTATGCATTGAGTATTTAAAGTTCACGGGCTACATTTTGATTGCTCATAGTAAAATCCTGAAGAAGAATTTATTCAGTACTCAAACTAGCCAAAAAGTTTTAGAGGAAAACAGGAATCTTTCATGCCAGTGAATGCTAATTCCTCCCCTTTCCTACTCCAGTGAACTCAACAAGTTTCTTTAAGAGCATTTTGACCCTACTTGGAGCTCAAGTGACTGTTTCCAACAGAATACACTACTAATCATGTTTTTACATACACTACAGGTTAGTCCAGCAGAGAACTGCCAAACACCTCTTTTTCACTTTATATTCTTTTTATTTCTTTCTCTCTTTTTACTTCAGAAGTGATATTGATTAGTCTGTCATCACGTCATACTGCTGTCTTAGCTACTTTCTGGAATTTCAACAGTCTTTGCCTAATCCTTATGTATAAATGTACCCATGGTGCCTAAGCATGCTATCCTAAGGCTGCCCTGCTCTAGGAAAATAAGCTGATTTTCATAAACAGTGTTTTTGCTACCCACCCAGAGACAGGGTCAAACTCTTGATAACAGCCAGATAGATCTGTTCTAGCATGTTCTGTAACTGTTTTTAACAGATGATGATGAGCAGCAGTAGCATTCTCGTGTGGCTTGTTAAAACAGTGCTTTGCAGTATGAGTCCAATTCAAATGGTGGGCCGGCCAAGCAGAATTACAATCTATTCATCTCATGACTAATACCTGGAAAGACTTGGATGCCTATTCATCTCAAAGGAACTTGTTTGTTCCGGTGCAGGACGAATAAAAGACGCCATCTTCGCTCATGAGCGTTTAAGTCCAGATTTTTTTTTAGCCAGTAACCTGAGACATAAATGCAGTGTGACTAATGAGTCAATAGCCATAGAAAAACAATGTCCTGACAACTCTAATTGCCTGATAGCACCACAAGACTGCACACAGTCCACATTTTCATCCACAATAATCCTTTTTTATGCTCAAAACATCTACTATAATATACTGAAATATTTGAGATGTACATTGTCACTTCCCTGAAATCCAACCCATGAGAATATTTACGAAATTAGAATCCCTACTGACAGCAGGACATGGCACAGAAACATTCGTATTAATCCTTTGTGACCTTTTATCTGTGTTAGAATTTAGGATTTGTGTAGCTTGACTGGTAGAGCATTGCATTAGAGCAGTGTAACAAACATGCACTCGATCCCAGGGAACACATGTACTGATAAAATATATACCTTAAATGCACTGTAAATCTCTTTCCAAAGCATATGCCAAATGCCTAAATGTACATTTTGCAAATTAGGAAAACAGGACAAATAGTGAGTAAGGGACTGTTTACAAAGTCCACACATTGTGTTTAAATGAACCAGCATTTTGATTGGTAACGACAGTCACATATCACTTTGTGACAACACATGCAACACAATGTTGTCATTATTTTTACACTCGCTGGAGGGTGCTTACTTTTGAAACGTAACTATAGGTCGTAATAAACTGCTTGCACATACAGTACAACCATCAGAAAGATTTATCCTTGTTCAGTGTATCTGCTATTTCTTCCCACAGGTTATCACATATTATACTGTCTATGTATTTGTTTAAACTAGAGTTGCAGATTTCTCTTAATCCACTCACAGAAGAGTGCATCAGCACAGGGGCGTCTGCTGTTATTGCCACCTCTAGAAGTTTGTTGTTGTTGTCCCGTCTCATTGGAACAGTCACATAAGTATTACAGGAGTTGAAACATGAAAACAAACGATTTGCTGGTAAAATGTCAGCATGAATGTCCACCCCTAAACCTGACCCTCGCAGAGGCATGTGCAGACCGTACGAAAATGTGTGAATGAGATCATATGAATTCGGACAAATTTGGCACCAATTAAAAAATAAATTACATAAAAATTAAAATACTTACAATAAGCTTTTGATAGAGTCATTTCATTTCTCAAATTGGCAGCTGTAGGAGTGGAAGTTTCACCTTACAGTTAAAATACCTGTTTTTGATGTAGATGGACAGCATCAAATGCTTTGTCATATGATAAAAAAAATATTGCATTTACTTGTCAGGGATGTGATTATGTGAGATCAGCCATTTGTAATGGAATAAGCCAAAACGATTAAGGTGCAGTTAATCAAGTCTTTTATTTTACTAATGAAATATGCATTTTCTAATCAGAATGTATTTTGGTTCTGCTGATGGTGCCAGGGTGCTGGGACGAAGCCGCAAAACTCATCCCTTATTCTGTTAATGGAAAATGTCTCAGTAAGGTGTTAATTAATTCAAGAAAAGTGCAGGCTGGTACATATATATATGCATTTACTCTTGGCCGTGCTATCAAACTCACGTTGACGTGTCAGTCAATAGCAACCCAAGTGTTTGTGGCCAGCTGGCCTCTCTTCCTGGTCGCTGTGTGTTTAAATGCCGCCTGTTTTAAATGGAAGCTTCCCTGCTGGTGTGCTAGTCAGGCCCGACTCTCTGAGAAACACCACCAGGGGCTCGCAGACGGAGTATTTCAACACGTCGGCAGAACATGACAGAAATTAGCCAGGCGTGACGGGAAAATACAGGGGCGTGAAATTAACCGCAGCTCTCTCGCCACTCATCTTCCCCCACACATTGTGTCGTTACCCACTGATGTATTCATTTGTATGTGTTTTCTCCTAATAAACACTAGGGTACAGATTCGTACATAATATTGTGCATTTCTTTGAAGGTTCTAGATGATTTTGCTGGTCAGTCAAAATCAGTACACACACAGAGAGACCCTCAAGCTAGTTCTGTATTAAAAGACTTCAAAATTAACTAGTGTTATACTAAGAATATTTAGTCAGTGATTGTCAAGTTCATTTTCAGGCCAAAAGCTAGTTGCATTCAGAACTCTGGGTTAGCCAAGCGTAAAACAGTTTTAGGATGACATCACATTGGGAAAACGGTGATCTGCCGGCTGTTGTCATCTCATCATTAGTATGACCGTTCTCACCAGTCAGATCATCAGATTACCAGATTTGGTGCATTTGTACTTTTTCACAACTACTTCACAGCTTTTCTTATTGTTGTTCGCACATATGAACACACTCTTCTGTACTCATTTCAAAGGTAAACCAAAAAAGAATTTGATATTTGATGCTAATCTTCAAACTGACTTTCTAGCCGTTCACCCCTTTTCAAGACTACAGCAGCTCAGAATGCTTTCTCATTATGACCTTTTGACCCCCTCAGGCCTTTAATCAGGATAAATCTTCCCTAAAGACAATGGGGCAAACAGTCATTAACCTCTCCAGAAGTGGCGCACTGGTTCCTGACAGGAATAATGATCAGGCAGGGCTTGATTTAATGGAGTATTGGCATCAATCTGAACATCCTTTAATAATATCACAGGGGACACATATACAATCCCTCTGCTCTGTTCTGGTGCCAAACAGTGGCCAACATTCTAGTCTGCTATCCTCCTTTTGTCCCTTATAAACCTTTATACAAATGTAGGAGCAGCACCCTGTCAGAAAGTGTTTTGCTGTGCCAGTGTAGGTATAATCAAGACACTGAAGCAATAAAGTTGATTACAGCCAAACGGTCTACAGCTGCAGTTTTTAAAATGTTCTCTTTTACTGTCTGGATCATAAAAGAGGGTCATGTTTAACAAAAATGTTTCAGGCATTATGCTACACTGATCCAAATCAATGAATAGAAGATTTTTTTCACTTAAGTTAATCGTTTATTTACGGGGGCACAGGAAAAACAGTCAGGAGAGGAGTGTAGGAGTCAATCAGATTTAGGAACTATATCTATAATTGTTCTCTTGACCATAGATGTTTCATCTCAACACATTTATTGAATGGTTATGCGCTTACTAATTGTGTCTTTTCATTTGAATATCAACATTTGCAAGATTTTCTTTGACTGAACGGTTTTAAGGTTAAGTAATGTAACTGTTATTGGATAAACGTGATCTGTACATTTATGTTGGCTAGTTGTGTGTGTGTCAGTTTGTTAATGGGACATTTGTGGACACAGAAATTAATTTAGATTTATAGAGAGAGAAAAAAAACTCTTCCCTTAGAAGCTAGGCAAAAGGACCCCTGTTTTTGTTATTTTTAATCTAGTTGGTCGCACTTTATTTTAAGGACCAATTATCGCTATTAACTATGCCTTTGCCTTAATAAACTCCAAATTTGCTGCTTATTAATTGTTAGTAAGGAAGTTGTTAAGTTTAGGTATTGGGTAGGATTAGGGATGTAGAATATGGCCATGCAGAATATGTGCTTTATAAGTACTAATAAACAGCTAATATGTTAATAACAGGCATGCTAATAAGCAACTAGTTAATATTGAGAATTGGTCCCTATACTAAAGTGTTACCGAAAATAATGATGAAAAATGATGACATATTACTGCTTTTTAGTAACGCTTGAGATTATAGACTGCAATTTACAGCCTAAGTAAACTGAATTTACTGAGTACATTTTGTAATTATAGCAGTATCTACTCAGTACATATGAGCAGGTGTGATAGAACAATACTCAAAGTTTGGGGAATAAACACCCTGTAAGATTAAAAATTATTAATAGGGTAAGTAATTTATAACTAAGGAGCGCCTATTTTTATATTAAGGTAGTATGTAATGTAGTACGTAGTATGGGATTTTTTTGACTGTATAGGGTACTATTTATACTATTTATACTATTATATGCTATTTATTTAGAAATTTCAATATAGTCTACTTAACTGCTAAAAGCGTATTGTATACAGACAGTCTCAGCTGCGAGTCATATCACTGGCATGTCACATACACACAATTTGATATCCTTGACTTGACTTGTTAGAAAATAACTTTCAAAATGTATTTACAGATTTACAAACCTTTTAAATCAACTTTTCATGTCAAATGCTAAAGTCCTGACAAGAAAGTAGCACACTCTTGTTCCTTTTTTTCCCCCTAAGAATCATATTATAATTGTATTTTAGCTGGAATGAGGTAAGCTTGTTTTCCACTGCATCACACCATTCACTTGGCAGACAGTGTTGTCCAAAGCAACTCATAGTGCATACATCTTATCAGTTTGTACATTCTTTGGAAATCTAACCCATGACCTCTGTAATACTAGAACCAAATATTAAAGTCAGGGTGAAGTGTTGCTTCTGATATATGAAGAGCTGTTGTGTTTACCTGAGCCTGTGTTATTTCCCAGTCACATTCCGACACATCCCATTTAATTAAATAAATAAATTACTAAATAATGTCAGGTTACAGTATTATATAAGAGCATACTGTATGTAACATAAAAGAGTAATCTTCTTTATAACAGATTTATAGCTGTGCAGAAGCTTCATTATCAGATAGAAACGCCCAGTTATTAGCATCTCCAACCCTTGAAATACAAATCATAACATATCAAAAACAGTGGTCTTACATCAGTGAGTGGGCAAAACTCACTGATGTAAACTCACTGATTGTTTTCACTAAAATATGTACCATTTGCCAGTCAGATCATGCTCTGATACTCTACCCCTATTCCATGAAGACTCTTTCAAGCCCTTTCTCTTCATTTGGATTCAACGTTCATATTGCTCTGAGGTGAACAGGGCCCGGGTGTGCAGGTGATGAAATGATTCACCGTCAGTGTGCCAGTTCCCCAAGAGCAGACTGAAGGATACAGTAAAACTTCTGTTATCTGAGAAGATGAACATTAGAGTAGGTGTAAGTTTACGTTCCTGTAACACAAACAGACCTCTGGTTATGATCACTCATTCTTTTCTCGGGTATTTCTGACTAAGGGTACGCACTTTGAAGAACATAGTGCAAGGTGTTCTGTGTAAAACCAACAACTTCAGCTTTGATGCTTCTAGAGTGAACATGGCCTATTGGGGCCTTTTTGAAGTTTTAACTGAGAGAACGTTCTCCAAAAACTCAAGGTGACTGCAGAAATGCAGTCAAGTGTAGCAGTCATGTCTTTGATGCCTGAGTTTGTCTGCGTGCAAGTCAGTCCAGGTTGTTGTGATTCCTGAGGGGAGGGAATATGGGGATTGCTGAAACTGAACCCACAATGCATGATTCCCTCATATTCTCTCAGTTTGTCACTGTACACTAATGAAGACAGATGGCGGCATACCTTCTCTCTCTTTTTCCATTTTACATTAGCATTTCTAAAACATTGCTTGAATTGATTGTTAGATTCTGAAGGGTAATGTGTTGCTTTTGCATGGTCTGGTCAGTTTTCAGATTTGGTTGCAAGTCCAAGATGTTGTTACCTGTCCATTATACACTATAAGGACAAAAGTATTTTGACACTTGACCATTACAACAATAGTGCCTTTAATGACATCGCATTTTAAATATATAGACATCACTGTTAGATAGAGCTGGTCTCCCCACTGCAGCTACAACAGCTTCCACTCTTCTGGGAACGCTTTCCATAAGATTTGGTTCACTCCAAAGGTGTTTGATGAGGTTGAGGTCAGGGCTCTGTGTGGGCCAGTCAAGCTCTTCCACACCAAACTCATCCAAATATAGTGGATTTCACACCGGAGGAACCTTATAATAGTTCCTAGAATTATTTTGGCGGAAGTACCTGCTTTTTGGCGTTTTTGCACCACAGGAACTAGGAATGGTTTTAGTTCCAGGAACTCCATTTGGGGGAAGTAAATTAGCTCCTACTTCAGAGTAGAGTCTAAAACAGTTCTATAGGAACTTACTACACTTAAGTCTCTGATCACAAAACCCACGACACACAACAAAAACAGTTCCGATCACAGCATCCTCCATTCACCAGTTGTTGACGTTTATAAATACCGCGGATAAAGACGTCACTGTCAGCCACTTCAGAGTTCCTGCTGCCGGTGCTAATGCAACCAAGAAAACAGCCAGAAAAATGTTTCTCTAGGAACCATCCTGCTGGTTAGTTCCTAGAACTAAGTTCCTAGAACTACGTGGTGCAAAAGCCCCTCATGTCTTTATGGACCCTGCTTTATGCACTGGGGAACAGTGATGTTGGATTAGGAAAGGGCTTTTCCCAATTTGTTCTCAAAAATTTGGAAGTATAGCATTGTCTGAAATGTCTTGGAATGAAAAAGCATTAAGATTTCCCTCTGGAATTAAGAGGCCTATCCCAGCCCCTGAAATACAGTCCCATAGATTATACTTTCTCATCCAAACTTTACAGTTGGCACAGTGCATTCTCATTCTCCTGGCATCTGTCAAACCCAGGCTCACCCATCGGACTGCCAAATAGAGAAACGTGTTTCATCAATCCAAAGAACAGGTTTCCACTGCTCCAGAGTCCAGTGGCAGCATGCTTTACACCACTATATCTGACACTTGACATTGTATTTGGTGATGTGAGGCTTGCATTCAGCTGCTCGGCCATGTAAACCCATTCCATAACGTTGCCGCTACACAGTTTTTGTACTGATATTAACGGCAGTAGAAGTTTGTAACTTTTCAGCTCTGGAATCAGCAGAGTGTTGGTGACTTTTACGTACCATGCACCTCAGCACTCGGTGACCCCGTTCTGTGACTTTACATTGTCTTCTGCTTTGCGTCTAAGTTGCTGCTGTTCATTAACCCTGGAATATCTATTAGGGATGAAATTTCACAAACTGACTTGCAAGGGTGGCATCCTATCACATTACCACACTTGAATTCACTGAGCTCTTTAGAGCATCCCAGTTTATCTTTCACAAATGTTTGTAGATGCAGACTACATGGTTTGGTGCTTGAATATATATACCTGTGGCAATGGGTCTGATTGACACACCTGAATTCAATAATTAAAAGGTGTGTCCCAATAGCTAATTTGCAATCACATGATTCTCATGACACGCAAAATTCAGATGGAATTGAAAAGCAGAATGGATGAGATGGAGGAAAATCCTTACTGTACTGGTTTAGACACTATTACAAGAAAAAACTATCAAAAGAAAATCACAACATATGTTGGACGTGATCATTATGTTATAAAGAGGATGGAATGGAATTGAATATTTGCCTGCCATCGAGCCGGTAAGCAACTTATCCTCCAGTGCCTGGTTGCATGAAGCACCTTAAGTTTTTCCCTTAAGTATGAGACTTAAGGAGTGATTTTCCCTTACCTATGGGACTAACTTAAGGGTGTTGCATATAATCCCTTAAACAGTTCTTTTAGGTAAAGGAAACCATTAAGAATTTCACGACAGCAACCCAGTTTTTGCTGTTAAAAAATTGCCATGGACACATTATTTGTTAATACAGACAGTGGCAAGTTTTCACAGAAAACATAACATGGATAAGGAAAACAAAACAAAACAAAAAACAAACAAACAAATAAAAAAATGAAATATGAAAGTGAAGAACCAGACAAGATGACAGTTCACACAAAATTTAAAATTCTGTCATAATTTACTTACCCTCATGTTGCTCCAAACACATAAGACTTTCATTCATCTTTGAAAAATATACAAGATAATATATTTTTAATACTGTCTCATCATTTCTGTCAATTCATTGAAAGACAAAAATGTAATCCATATAAATTCATATTCAGATTCATATTCATACAGGTTTTTTGGAAGTTCAAACATGTGTGCAAGTTCAATGCACTCATGTTTGCGCTACCGTTGACGATAAAAGATATGTGCTATGTATGTAATTTGATCAATGTTTGTGAATAAATACCTAAATTAAAATGTTTATCATATAAAGTGGCTGATCGTGTCTCGTTAGAAGACTGAACCTGCTTGCTCTGTGTAATACTTAAGTGAAATTTTACAAATGTATAGTTCAGTCATGAAACTCTAGATGGCGCAGACTGAAAGGTTAACGTAACTGATGATATTCATAGAGTTAAACGACTTGGCACAGGCTGATTGGTTCACGTTGCATATGCAGCCAATGAGCTTACTGCCTTGCATTTATATGGCTGGATAGCGTTCACCTGAGGTTTTGCAGCGCGCTTTCAGAGTTTCTCTGAAACCCTCCTCCTTCCCCAGCTCCACCTCTATAGATCTGCTATGGGTTATTTTATATGCTATTTGGGCAGCAGCAGTATGTCTTGAAAACTCACAGCACCGTATCACCATGTGCACTGGCAGTAGTAAGTTCCTGTACTTGCTTGCAGCAGCAGCAATCTACAACTACAGCAATAACCAACAGCAGCAACAATTCAGCAGCAGCAGTGTAGCAGATCTATTCCGCCAAGACCAAATACATTAACATTGTCATATCCATCACCATGGTAAAATCTTCCGAGAGTTGTCATGATTGAATTACATTTAAGGTGCTTTATGCAACCAGGCATAGACGTCTTTCTACTCCAGAAAACAAATGAAAGCATGCAAAAGTATGGAGGCATGCAACTTTTTTTGTTAATGGTTGCATATGTAAGTTTTGTTAACTTTTGACAAAGTGGTCACTGCACACACAAACATTATCTGACTCGGCTTCTCTTGACCGCAGACGCAGGTTTACAAGCCACATTTCCTGTGTTTTTCAGTAAATTTCTTTCATTTTTCCATATTATGAACAACAACTTTTGGTACACGATAAAAGCTCCTTGTGGTTTCTCGGGTTTGATTGATTTGAGCAACCATTAACGACACAAAACATAGGCACTTAATAGTGCTTCCTATGTGGAAATCACTTCCTACCCTCCATCTGCATTTCATGCCACAGCAACACAGTGACATGACGTCATGTGCAAACAACCTATACTTCTGTCCATAGTGTATGTCTATTAGTTTGGCAAAGCCTTTTAATTCTCAGCTTAATCTGGTCCACTCTGCAGCTTATTCTGGCCAAGAATCACCCACTTAAATATCTGAGTCACATGTAAAGTTATCATTCACAGTTCATTATGAAATCTAGGAAAATGGCTGAATTCACACCATGTTGTAATTACTGTAATTTCGAGATGACTACTTGTGACGTCTACTTGGAGCTGTTCACACCCTTGGACCTTGGACTATCGCATTATCAATGCCTAAACATAGTGCTTAATGAATATGAGGTGGTCAGGTACAGGTTGTAACTCTCAGAAAATTCTCAGTACACATGTTCTAATTATGAGCTCTACACTTTTTACAAGTTGGTATCTCATAATAACGATAAGCAATAATATGCCATGGATGCACCTTAAGTCAATGATGCTAGGATAATAGCATCAAATAACAGTTTTTGTAAACTGTTGTACTGAAAATAAAAAGAATTAGAAAATGCCTGTGGACATTTTAATTACAATACCTTTCCTTCCAAAAGTAGTTATTATTTCACAGTTACATCTCAGAAAACAAACCTTACTATAAAGTTGTGCTCATGGATATTAAATTAAATTCACATTTATTTGTACAGTGCTTTTCATGATACACATTGTTGCAAAGCAGCTTCACAGTAAGGTGACCATACGTGCCATTTTCTGGGGACACGTCCTGGCCAGGATTTCTAAATTGCCTAAAATAAGGTTTTCGCTGTTTGTGCTGTGCAGATCGATCACTGTATGACATCTAAGTACCTTAAGAGCTATAAAGAGCAGGGCAGATGGCTCCTTATGCTTTCGAATTGCTCTCGCGGTACTTTGATGTCATGCAACAATTGATCTGCATAGCACCGCTTCAAGTTGACACACCTAATATGTATGCGCATTGCTTTGACCGTTCTCTGTAGATGTCACCTTCTCACGCTCCATGATTGGTCAGTTATGTACAATGCATGCATGTTATTAGTCAAACTACTTTTAGATCATTACCTTCAGCAAGTATGAAAACAGGAAAACAAAGCCAAAACCTGGATATTTTAGGCAATACAGAAATCCTTGCCAGAACGTTTCCCTAGAAAATGGCATGTTTTTACTTCACACAAAAGTACTTATCTAGTTTGCTACTAAGTTTCTCAAACAAAACTCTAAATATTTTTTGAAAATTTATAACTGAATTTTATCAGCCTGGTCCCATCCAAAAATGACTTTTTTTCTGGATGACTAATAAGAACCTGAAATTGCATAGCAGTCAAGCAATTATACTAGAACTGTTGATTTCAGCAAGCTCATGCAATTTTGTGTGAAAAAAGCATCAGACTACCTGGGTTTCAGACTGTCATAATTAGTCATGAAACAAACAAAAACAGTTTGAGAGCAATTGAACTCCACAGGAACACATGGCAACTGATACAGTCACTTCCTGACCTATTTAAAGGTGAAATGCTTAATTTCCATGCCACTAGTATCACCAAACAGAATTTAAAAATAAAGATATGAAATAAAATAAAAAAGACCACTGTCTCCCATTGGGCAGGCAAACAATTCTGCACCACTGTCACGTAATGGTTGAGCCATTGTCATTATGATGGTGCTCAAACAAACTGATTGAAATTTGGTTTGGTTCCACTTGTGGTACAAAAATTACACACTTCACCTTTAGACTACTGACCTGGGGCTTTAAAATCTGTCTGTAAAAACCTTTGTAACCTCGCAGTAAACAGATTCATTAGACCATTTAAGGCTGTAATTAACAGAGCAAGATGGTAAAATGCTTTCTCTCTGAAGGGCTCCTCTGTAGATCATAAGTGGAGAGCCTAGCTTTGAAAAACACAGGCTTTTGCTCTTCTAATCCTGACTCTTACCAGCTTTAATAACTCAGTGTGCTCTCAAAGACAAATGTCACTGCTGCACACCCTGCGCTCTTATCTACCTCTGCACACGACGGGAAATAAATGATTAATCACACACAGGCTCGTCATGGAGACGCCTCATCAAGCTACGGCGTGATAAATGCTCCTCTCAAATATTAGTGGAATAAACTATATTGCTCCATTCACATGGAAATAAATGATGGCAATGATGGGCGATGATGACGATGCTGCAATAACGTCCTTACCGATAAGACTGACTAACTGAGAGCTGGCGCCAGAAGATGAAGTGGAACTGCATGGATAATGACACACATTATAGCTGTGATGAATCGAGCCAAATATCACGCATACTCTCAGGGTAATCCTCACCAGTGGCCTGAGTGATATTTCACACAACCATGCATGTTTCATTATTCATTTCATTTTATCGTAGATGCTGGACGGTATATTTGTATGCTGCATGACAAGTAGTTTAGTCAAATACTGCAGAGTGTGCTTTCTCAATGGACAGATCTCAGACGATAAGACTGTGTAAACATTACGGATCAGTGCCGGCTTGATTTAACATCAATACACATTAATACACTAAAAAATCCAACATACTTCATCTTGTTCTTTTTAAAGACATAAGTAAAATCAAAGTGGTTCTGTATATTATTAGAATTCTACACTGACTTTGGATTCTTCATTTTTTTCATTGTTGCTCTGAAAGATTAATCACAGTCAACAAAACCCCTTCCAAATGGTCTGAACAAATCGAGGAAACAATACATTAGCACATTCAACTAGACACACATTGACATCAACAATAATAAAATGAGCTCTGAATAATCACCACATGACAAATAACAGACACACAACAACATCAGCATAAGTAAAAGCAGCATGCTGCATTCATGCAGCAGTGCATGCTGGGAAATCAATTAGGCGTAGTTACAACATAAAAATTCATTTTAATTAAAGGTGCAATCTGATTTTTTGCATTAAAAAGGTTTTACTCAAAGAAATGAATAATACTTTTGAGAAATAAAATCTGTTTTATTTTAAATGAAGCGAGCACCAGGAACACAAGGCAAAGTTTTGTGCGGGGCACCATTTAATCAGCGGCAGCCCTGTGGGCAGTTAGTTTGTTGAATAAATTAATCATGACTGACGGTGAAAAGCATATTTCTACGATTGAGATGGTAACTGAAAATATTTGCTTTTATGTGATGCTGCATCCACAAAATTAGATGATTGCCATACTGGCCAGTGCAAAAAAATAAAAAAAATAAAAAAATAAGTTGTCACCTGTCAAAGGGACAAGTTAGACATGTTTTTGTTTTAACAATGTAGCAGATGATTGATGATATTATTGGTTCATTGTATTTTTCCCCAAAATTAATTAAACAAATATTATTGAAGTATGTTTTAAAAGAAAATACTATTTCAGTTTGGTAACACTTTATTTTAAGATGTCCTTGTTACACCTTACATGTATATACTATTATAATAACAATTAATTATGCATAATTACATGCAAGTAACCCTAAGCCAAACCCTAATCCTAACCCTAACCATACAGTAAGTACATGTAGTTAATTAAGATTACTCCGTACTTTAATGTATAATTACACTATAATAAGGACACCTTAAAATAAAGTGTAACCTTCCGTTTTTGTAAATGTGTTACTTTGTTGTTTCTTTGTAATGACTTGTAAATTTTACTAACTAGTTTCTGAGTGAAAATAGTTTCATATTTTTTTCAGTGTTGCCAGTGAGCTGTTGAATCCTTCACAGACTGATGTTCAAAAGAAAGCTTTGAAGGTTTTGCATTTGAAGAATTGCTCAATTGTTATGATTTATGTAGGTGAATCAAAGAAGAACTGAGGCAAATGCTAATCAGAGAAGGCAAGAAAGGGGGAAAACACAGTAGATGTTTGTGAATTTGATCGAATAACAGAATGCTAATGACACAGACTTCTCACATCAAAGGCCTCATTTATGTGCACGACTCAATTACCTAACTGTTATCTTTTGCTGTCATTCTGTAGTGAATACCGTAAGTGCCAATTACATATATTCATAACGGATGATAAAATTAGTGAAGAGGTTGATACTTCCAACTGGAATGCTTTGAAACTTACGTACTTGATCGGCTTTGCAATTATTGCTGCTGAATAAAGTAATTTACTAGATTTTTCATGAATTTATAAAAACTGTTCTAAAGGTCTGTAATGCTTACCTGCTGGCCTCGTCATCACAATGTTATGTTTTTTTTTTTACCCACTTTGTGTAATTGTGATGCATGCTTGCTAATAAATGTTTAACAGGTGAATGAATAGATGAAAGAACATGCAACATAATGCAAAGATGAGTAGATGAACACATCTTTTGGTATGAATATAGATCTAATCATTAAGTTCAAAGGTTACACATTCCCTTTTATTCTGCAGGAGCTTGCATCCTTTAGGGTTTTTAAAAGCCACACCGTATGTCCATAAGATTTCTGTCAGAGCCTGCGGTGCACTGATCAATTGTGTATTCATTTGGGAATGAGGTTATAAAACAGAGAATAGTGCTCATTGACTATCACTCTTGAGTACAGTCTCTCTGTGAATAGCGTGTCAATATCTACAGCGTTTATCGACACTTTATTGAATAGCACAGTGTTGAAAACGCAGCTGGCTTCCCATCCAAACGAACAGCATGATCTCACCTGCTGAGCATAAATCTCGAACTCTCATTGCAAGAGATTTTCTGTTTTATTGGTGAAAGCTTTCAAGAAAATCAAACTTAATCAGGGGACATTTGTGGAAATTTGAACAGCTACTGAATCAGGGGTTTTGTTCAACGACATTAATACATGGTCAATAACTTTTAACCAGATACAGAAAAAGGGAGAGAACCATAACCAGAGAATCTTTTTCAAAAATTATGAATGCATTAGCTTAAATCAATGGACATGTGCAACTAAAAGAAGAATTATGTACTAGGGCTGTCAATTGATTTAAATAATATCGCGAATAATCAATTCATTATTCCAAGAAAAATGAATAGGCCTCCTATTAGGCTTTTGTAATAATTAGTTTGTGTCAATAACACTTATATCGTAATGCAAAACATCCATCAAAATACAAACGAAATACAAAAACAGAAGTCATTGCAAATGTACAATTCAATATGAATTACAACATAATGAAACATCAGGAATTTGTTTTTTTTGTGTTGGTTTACTGGCTTTCATAGGAGACTGCATAAAATTTCTGCCAATGATTTAATAAGCTATATATATCATTATATATCATTCTGGAGTCTACAAGGACCCAGTGATTGATGTGCTTCTCTATTGTTTAAAGATATGTCATGGTACTCCATGTAGAGACATGACATGTAGGTACTAGGTAGATACTGGTGAGTCAGATCCGCATAGGTTTTAATCACAAAGGTCATACAGCAAAATATTTGAATGAAAATGTTGGCCTTTTAAGCAAAGTAGTCTATCACATGACATGGAGATGAGAAAAGAATTCCAGAAATTCATATCTTCTTTTGACCTCTTGTGCACTTCTGAAGAGCAATACTGTCTCATCTTTCTCTCTCTCTCATTTTAGCATTGAGCTATCTTTGAATTGACATGCCACAAGGCTTATTTTGACAGGCTTCTAAAGATGTTTCCACCTGATACCTGTAAGCTGTTTTCACCAAAGGAAATTGAATGACTTAAGGTCCTTACTGGGAATGCCAAAAGTGATGTGTCTGGCAATAAAGATGATGAGTTGATCTAAAGCCTCAATGTAGAGGCTGCTGTTAACATTTTTTCCTTTTTGAATTGACTCCTAGTTTTCTTTAAGCACTGTGAAATTGCTCTAAAATGGATATAAAAATGTATACAGAGATACATTCATTGATTAGTGGAGCAACATTTAATTGAAATACAATCTGTGTGACCACGCATGGAACCAATTACCCTTCCTGTAGACCCTGTTTTGACATTAATATTACTCTATCTAATGGAACATATACAGTATATAAAAACAGAGATAAACTGGAGAAAAACAAGCAGCTTGCATACATGTGCTTAAGTGAACTTATTACAGTGGACATAATTAGGAAGATATTCATAAATCATCACCTTGTGTAATTTGGTTAGAGGGCTGCAGTAGGTATTTTTAGTTAATAGCAGCATACATTTTGGTTTGTTCCTCACACACAGCTACAGTGGCTTTTTGTTTCCAGAGGAATAGCAAGTTATTTTCATACCGCTTCTTAGTATAGTCAACTGGAAAAGCCGGGATTGCTGAATCACAATGCTCTCATCTGTCCAAATGGATGCTAAATTCCCAAAGGAACAAACTATCCTGGAAACTATAATACCACAAGGGTCTGTTCTAAGCCCTCTCGCATATTCACTCTTCACTTATGACTCTGTTCCTGCCTATAATTCCATGATCAGGTGCACAAATGACTGTGGTCGGACTGATTGCCAGTGACATCAGTGATAACAATCCACCTACAGTGAAGCGGTTCAAATCATTGTCCAGTTGTTTGCTGAGTGCAACCTGATCCTCAACACAGAGAAAGCCAAAGTAACAAAATAAAGAAAGTCATTGTGGACTTTAAGAAATTACAGAATCTAACATAACTACAGTGAAGAATTGGAGTGGGTTAGCATTTTTTTTTTAAATACCTTTATTTCCTTTGAGGGTGAAAATAAATAAATAAATAAAGTTGACTGCTATTTTCTACAGGTGCACATTTGAGAGCATGCTCCTTACATACTGCATTACAGTCTGGTATGACATTTGCACATCACTGGACTGAAAAGCCCTACAGCAGGTACTTAAAACTGCCCGACACATCACTGGCATCAAGCTACTGGCCACTGAAGGCCTTAACAACATGCACTGTCAGGAGTTACAGTCTGCTCTCCCTCATGTTTTCTTGAAGGTGATATAAATTCATCCAAGCATGCACCACCAGGCTCAGAAACAACTTCTTTCCCAGAGCTGTCTCCTAGCTAAACTCTGGACACAATATTCCCCCGCACATCCCTATAGCAGAACACCAACCTTGAAATCTCAGACATCATTATTAAGACATTACCTAATTCTGTATTCTACCACTGTTGATGCTGGCTCTTTACTGCCAATATTTTATCCACTCCCATAATGTTTGCAGTACCTCAGCATCTGTCTCTGACACACATTATCCAGAGATGCACACATAATATTTACAATGCCTCCACATCTGCCTTTACATCTATATATATATACATACTGACAGAACGGCAAAAAATGCAAAAACATTATCTTAATTCACTTCTCTGTGAGTTGTAATTCCTTTTGTTCTCTCCTTGGGAAGTCAGAACTTCACAGCAATTAAAGGCTTTCTTTATATTGTGTGATTCACAAGTGTGCATATCACCTTTAGCAGAAATGAAGTGAGGAAAAAAACACAACCATTGTAGGCGTGGGTGGTGTCTTATTCACATAATACAGTCTTATTCACAATACAGTCTTATTCACATAATTTATTTGGAACTTTGTGAATGCACACCAAACCTTTAAATTATGTAACACTTGAGTTAAAACTAATATTATAAAAC
>JAFVLL020008267.1:0-49962 GCA_021397915.2 Tor tambroides
CTGTCTTAAAATATTAGCATTGGAAATGATAATTCTATTGTTAAAAAGTAAATTGCATTTGCTGCACAGAACCTCCAGCTGAATTCACCAAACCTCTGGAGGACCAGACAGTAGAAGAGGAAGCCACCGCTGAACTAGAGTGTGAAGTCTCCAAAGAGAAAGCAGAGGTCAGGTGGTTTAGAGATGGACAAGAAATTCGTAAAACCAAGAAGTACGACATGGTTGCTGATGGCTGTAAAAGAAAACTTATTATTCATGACTGCACACTTGATGACTCAAGGACATATACCTGTGATGCTGGACAATTCAAGACATCAGCCTTCTTAAATGTTGAACGTAAGTCAACCAGAATGTAAAGGCAAAAGCTAAGAATTTAAATAGTATTTGCAATGAAAAAAAATAAAACACTGAAAATGGTTGTATTTTGATCTTCAGCTCCACACGTTGAGTTCACAAAACCACTCCATGATGTAGAGGTCAAAGAGAAGGAATCTGCCAGATTTGAATGCGAAGTGTCTCGTGAAAGTGCAAAGGTTTGTGGTCTAGCATTCAGTTAATCTTTTTCAATATGACATTTAAACTTATATCTATATAATTCATAAATTAGATGTTAGACATTAGATATGTTGTGTAATTGTCTGAGAGTTCATTCATCAGTATATTTCCTTCTGTTCCTTTTGAATAGGTTCGTTGGTTCAAAGATGGCAATGAAATCAGAAAAGGCAAGAAATATGAGATAATTTCTGAAGGAGTAAAACGTATTCTCATCATAAGCAAGTCTGTCTTTGATGATGAAGCAGAATATGAATGTGATGCCAGGACATCCAAAACCTCTGGAATGCTGACTGTCGTTGGTAAATTATTCTGTTAATTTTTAGTCTAAACAGGCTTCAGCAGCTTACAACAGTATACTGATTTGCATGCTTTTTCTTACCACAGAGGAGGAGGCTAGATTCACAAAGAACTTGGCTAATGTTGAAGGCACTGAAACTGACAGTGTTAAACTGATTTGTGAAGTCTCTAAGCCCAGTGCAGAGGTTACATGGTACAAGGGTGACCAAGAGTTGCCTGAAGTTGGTAGATATGAGCATATTGCAGATGGCAAAAAGAGAATCCTCATTATTAAGGGCCTTCGTATGGATGATGCTGGAGAGTACCACTGCAAGCTGCCCACCTCACAAACCACAGGGAACCTGAGGATTAATGGTGAGACTTTTGAAAATTTACATCATACTTTGTACTCTATATAAACTTGCTCCATGCTTGTGATTTAACTAATACTGTAACTATTTTTCCACTTTAGAACTTGCCGCTGAGTTCCTTGCAAGGCCTCAAAACCAGGAGGTGGTTGAAGGTGAAAAGGCACAATTTGTGTGCTCTGTCTCCAAAGACACATATGAAGTACAATGGCTCAAAGGAGATAAGGAACTTCAATCAGATGACAAATATGACATCATTTCTGAGGGCAAAAAGAGAGTTCTTGTTGTCAAAAATTGTGAACTCAAGGATGAAGGAGGCTTTGTAGTCGTCATTGGAACCACAAGAGCCTCTGCTGATCTGACTGTGCTTGGTATGTATAGTATGTTTTTGTGTATATTTTTGAGAAATTATGATATAAATATGAAAATGTTGATTTTTTTTGTTTGTTTTTGTTTTTTTTTATAGAAAAGCTTAGGATTATCACTCCTCTCAGAGATATAAAGGCAAATGAAGGACAAGAGACTGTCCTCAATTGTGAAGTTAACACTGAGGGGGCCAAGGCCAAATGGCTGAAGAATAATGAGACTTTATTTGAAAGCAGCAAGTTCATCATGGTCCAGAAGGACAATGTATTCTCTCTGAGGATCAAAGACACTCAAAAATCAGATGAAGCCAACTACACTATTACACTGACCAACCAGCGTGGTGAACATGCAAAGAGCTCTGCCAACATTACTGTGCAAGGTATGACATACACTTTTTTTTTTGGTTATATCAAAGCAACAGTGTTTATATAAAAGTGAATCTCTTGTCATGAAAATGATCATGAATTTCCTGTTGAGTGGGCAATAAGTGAACTGTTTTGTATTAGTTAAACAGTGAAAACAAGATTCAAGGACTGTATAGTGAGTAAATCTCACATACTTTATATTTAAAAAGTACAAATATATTTAAATATAAAATAACATTCTTATATATTGTCATATATTTCTAAGAAATACAACATTTATTTTCCCACAGGAGAGTCTAAAGAACTAACTTGCAATATACAGGGAAATTTTAACAAAATCGATTTGAGACTCTGTTTCAAAAAACACATGCCTAGTTGACTTATCATACACCTTAATTTCCACAGAGGAACATCTTAGAATCATTGTTCCCCCCGAGGATGTTGACACACAGGAGAAAAAGACCATCAGCTTCACATGCAAGGTGAACAGACCAAATGTAACAGTACAATGGATTAAGGCAGGTCAAGAAATCACTCTCAGCAAGAGAATTCTCTATCGTGTGGACAAAGACAAGCACACTTTGACCATTAAGGACTGCAGCCTTGCAGACGAGGGTGAATACAGTGTAGTTGCTGGTGCAGATAAGGCCACAGCAGAACTGATCATCAGTGAGGCACCTGCTGACTTTACCGCTCAGCTCAGTGACCAGACCATTACAGAGTTTGAAGATGCTGAGTTCACATGTGAACTTTCCAAAGAGAAGGCTGAAATCAAATGGTATAGAGATGGCAGGGAAATCAGAGAAGGACCCAGGTAAGATGCATGTTATTCTAAAGGGCTTTTGTCAAGGGTTTTTGCTGGTTTTGAGTATTTTTAATATGCATTTTATGTTAAATTTGAAGATACCAATTTGAGAGAGATGGCAAAACATGCAGACTGCGTATAAAAGAGTGCAGACCAGATGATGAGTGTGAATATGCCTGTGGAGTGGATGACAAGAGAACCAGAGCCCGCCTCTTTGTTGAGGGTAAGTTTGTTTCAGTGTCTATTGAAAACCTGGAAATATCAGGGAATTTTAACAAATGTAATCTCCAGGCATAAAAAAGTCATGAAAATGAATAGAAACTTAAATGGTCTTTATGACACTTTCACCTCTTTAGAGACCCCTGTGGAGATTGTCAGACCACCCACAGACGTGTTTGAGCCCCCAGGCTCAGATGTTGTGTATGAAGTTGAACTCAACAAAGATAGAGTTGAGGTCAAATGGCTGAGGAACAACATGACCATTGTTCAAGGTGATAAGTACCAGATGATCAGTGAGGGTAAGATTCACAGGCTTCAAGTCTGTGAAATCAGGCCACGTGATCAAGGCGAGTACAGAGTCATTGCCAAGGACAAAGATGCCAGAGCCAAGCTTGAGCTTGCTGGTAAGATTAATTGGATATGTATATATATTTTCATATATAAAATTTAAAAATATAATGTTTTACAACTAAAACAATCAAATTTATTACGTTTACAATGCCTTGGTGTTTCTCCACAGCTGTGCCAACAATTAAATCCTTGGATCAAGACCTGGTGACAGATGCTGGAAAGCCATTTGTTATGGCAGTTCCTTACAATGCTTACCCACAGGCTGAAGCTGAGTGGTTCTACAATGGCATCAGTCTTCCAAAAGACAATGTTCACACTTCTGTCGACAGGACAGAATATAGGCTAAAGGACCCTAAGAAGTCAGAGGAAGGCCGCTATAAAATCATCATCCAGAACAAACATGGAAAAGGAGAGGCTTTTATAAACCTAAAAGTTATTGGTGGGTTCTCTTCATAGTGTATCTTTTTCTTTCAGTCAAACATCCTAGGATTGTATTGTCGCTTACAAATGTTGCTCCTTTCACAGATGTTCCTGGGCCCGTGAAGAAGCTTCAGGTTGTTGACACTGCTGACGGTGAGGTCAGCATTGCATGGGAAGAGCCAGAGAGTGACGGTGGCAGCAAGATCTTGGCTTATGTGGTTGAAAGACGTGATATCAAACGTAAGACCTGGACTCTGGCCACTGACTGTGCCGATAGCACAGAGTACTGTGTAACTGGCTTGCAGAGAGACTCCAAGTACCTATTCCGTGTTTGTGCACGTAACCGAGTCGGAAGTGGGCCCAATGTTGAGACAGATAAAGCTGTTCAAGCTAAGAATAAGTTTGGTAAGTCAAGAAAATCTGGAAGTTTTAGAAGTTTTATACACACTAGCCAGTGATTCTTATTGTTTTTTAATTTTACACACTCCAGATGTTCCTGATCCACCACAGAATGTTATTGTTGGAAATGTCAACAAGTTTGGTGCCACAGTCTCCTGGGAACCACCACTGTTCGATGGTGGATCTGAGATCACATCATACGTTATTGAGCTCCGTGATAGAACTTCAGTGAGCTGGTCTCCAGTCATGGTGACCAAACCACACGAACGTTCAGCTATTATTAATGATGTTATTGAGAACAAAGAATACATCTTCCGTGTTAAGGCTGAGAACAAGGCTGGAATTGGCAAACCAAGTGCTGCCACTAACCCAGTGAAGATCATGGACCCCATTGGTTTGTAAAATCCCATATATCAATGATTTTAGCACACATGAAAGCATTCATACCTAATAAAAGTATTATAATGTTTTGATCCACAGAGAGGCCAAGCCCTCCACTGAATTTGACACACTCTGAGCAGACAAAGGACTCCTGTCTGTTGACATGGGAGACTCCCTTAAAAAATGGAGGCACACCAATCACTGGCTACATCATAGAGAGATGTGAAGAAGGCACAGACAAGTGGCTCAGATGCAATGCCAGGCTTTGCCAGGACCTGCTCTACAGGGTAATCTTTGCCAAAGACTGTATATATATGGTTCACTCATATTACTATGTATGGGAGTAAGCACAATGCACAGTATGGTGGAATAAGTCCTGCTTTCTAAATAAAAGAGCTAATCTCCAAATGGTAGTCATTGTGTCCCTGCAGCTGCTATTAGAATCTCCGGTTCCCACAGAGATGTGTGCTTAGCACCGCACTTGCTTTTTCAATTTAAGCATAGGAAACAACATTTATGATTTTATTTGTGAGTTTGGCGAGCAGTTTTTGAGATGTTATTTTACAAATCACGTAAATAGGAGTTGGTCTTTTATGCATGGAAATAGCTGCCCAGAGGCATTGTGAATATGGTTGCTGAGTGAACTGACTTTTATTTTGCTTGCTGTTATAGTATGTATTTGGATTGTTATGTAATGCCTATGTTGACATTCATTCCACAGATTTCAGGCCTGAAATTTGGAGCAAAATACAGCTATAGAGTACTTGCTGAGAATGCAGCTGGCCAGTCTGACCCCTCAAATATTGTCGGGCCTGTGTTGGCAGATGATCCCCACTGTAAGTGATTTCCAGGCCATTGCACCCTACATACTTTTTGATATATCTGAATCTTTACAAATTGTTTAACACATGATGTGCTTCTCTCGACACAGTTGCACCTACTCTGGACCTGAGCGCATTTAAAGATGGTCTGGAAGTTATTGTCCCTAATCATCTTGCAATTCGTGTCCCTATCACTGGGTACCCGGTACCCACAGCAAAGTGGACCTTCGGTGAAAATGAGCTTACAGCTGGTGACCGTGTGTCCATGGTTACAAAGTCAACCTTCACAGAGCTCATTGTAACCCCAAGTGTGCGCCCTGACAAAGGCACATACTCCTTGACACTGGAAAATGATGTGACCAGTGTCTCAGGGGAAATTGAAGTTAATGTCATTGGTATGTACAATATTTTATTATAGACATGTATGCATCAATTTACAGTTCAGAAAGTAAAAGGTTAAGTGTTATACTTTATTTTACTCTCCATTTAAGCATCTCCAAGTGCACCCAAAGACTTAAAGGTTGCAGAAGTGACCAGAAAGCATGTTCACTTGATGTGGGAGGCACCCGATCATGATGGAGGCAGTCCGATCACTGGCTATCAGGTTGAGAAGCGTGAGGTTTCCAGGAAGACCTGGGTGAAGGTATAAACATTACTAATATCTTTGACCATTCATTTCTTTGAAAAGATACTGTGAACCTTTCTCACTTTCCTTGTGTTTATGTGATTTTAGGTAATGGCAGGTTTGCAAGACCAGGAATACACAGTCACAGATGTTGTTGAGGGCAAGGAGTACTTGTTCAGAGTTATTGCCTGCAACAAATGTGGCCCTGGAGAGCCCGCCTACATTGATGACCCAGTCAACGTGTCTTCACCTGCAAGTGCGTGTCAATGCTAATGATAGATTAGTCAGTCTTAAATAGTCACAATATCAAAAGTATGAAATACCCCATAATTTCATATGTGTGTGTGTTTGTGTGTGTGTTTACAGCTATACCAGACCCACCAGAAAACCTTAAATGGAGAGACAAGTCTGCTAGCAAAATCTTCTTGTCATGGGAGCCTCCCAAGTGGGATGGTGGAACTCCAATTAAAGGTTATATAGTTGACAAATGTCAACGTGGCACTGACAAGTGGGAGCCATGTGGAGACCCAGTTCCTGATCTTAAGTAAGTGATCATTTTCAAATGAATTACTCTGCAAACTGAATGGAGTTGCATACATGCAAAAGTGAAACTAAATTAACTCTACAAACAGGTTTGAGGTGACTGGTCTCACTGAAGGACAGTGGTATGCTTATCGTGTGAGGGCTTTAAACAAACTGGGTGCCAGTAATCCTTGCAAAGCGACAGATGAGATTTTGGCTGTTGATCCTAAAGGTACTATATTAGATTATAATTTTACATTCAGAGACATTTAGTTTAATTCAAGTTTAATGTTTATTTGTTTTACTTACCACTTTCACAGAACCTCCAGAGATTCAGCTGGATGCAAAACTGTTGGCTGGCCTCACTGCTAAGGCTGGCACAAAGATTGAACTTCCTGCTGACATCACAGGCAAACCAGAGCCTAAAGTCAAATGGACCAAGGCTGACCTAGTCCTGAAGCCAGACGATAGAATCACAATTGATACTAAGCCTGGCCACTCAACTGTGTCCATTGCTAAGACCAAGAGGGATGACACCGCTACATACATCATTGAGGCAGTCAACAGCAGTGGCCGTGCAACTGCAACAGTTGATGTCAACATTCTAGGTTGTGTGACAGCCAACATTGGGTTTTTAGTCTTATTTTACAGTAAAAATATCCAAACAAACTTAAACAAGAAAACCAATACTGTTTAAGATAGTAATGCTTGATTTCAGAGAATATATTTTGATTTACAAGATATTAGGATATATCTTAAATTCTTGCATTTTGTTTAAACCTCTATATTTGTTTATTTTTATATAAATTTTATATATAAATATATATTAAATATTGTATATATTTGTTCACTTGTTTATTGAAAATAAGACAAATTTTGACATTTAGGATTGAGATTTAGAATTCAGATTATACTAATTTTCAGTCTTTGCTGATTCCATATAGATAAACCTGGTCCTCCAGCTGCCTTTGATATCTCTGAAATCACCAATGAGTCCTGCTTGTTGGCCTGGAATCCTCCAAGAGATGATGGTGGCTCAAAGGTGACAAACTATATCATTGAGAGGAGGGCTGTAGACAGTGAAATCTGGTACAAGTTGTCCTCCACTGTGAAGCAGACCACCTACAGGGCCACCAAACTTGTGGCTTTCAAGGAATATGTCTTTAGGGTCTATGCTGAAAATCAGTTTGGAGTTGGTGCCCCAGCAGAACATGCCCCAATAACTGCCAGATACCCCTTTGGTACGTTATTTAATGCTGTTTCGACAATTCAAACATGTTTTTGCCTAACATTTGGCCTGCATTATAAATCATTATATAATATGTTCACAATATCCTAGATACTCCTGGTCCTCCATACAAATTGGAGGCATCTGATATTGCAAAGGATGCAGTAACTCTGTCTTGGTATGAGCCTGATGATGATGGTGGCAGTCCTATTACTGGATACTGGGTTGAGAGATATGAGCCTGATCACGACAAATGGATCAGATGCAACAAGCTGCCTGTCAGGGACACAAACTTGAGGTATGTGAATTAGCTCTAGTATGCCATTGTTGTGTCATAAACTTTCTTTGTTTTTTGTTTTTTTTTTAAACATGTCTTAATACACATTTGCTTACAGGGTAAAAGGACTGCCCACAAGAAAGAAGTATAAGTTCCGTGTTTTGGCAGAGAATCTTGCTGGACCTGGCAAACCAAGCAAAGAGACAGACCAGATTTTGGTTAAAGATCCAATCGGTAGGATTAAAGTTTGATAAAAATCCTGATTTGCCCATTTCACCTACAAAATAGCAAAATTTATATTTTATTTGGCGATAGCATACTGTATGAATCAGATGTGAATTTTTGTTTCAGATCCCCCATGGGCTCCTGGTAAGCCCACTGTTAAAGATGTGGCCAAAACATCTGCCTTCCTGCAATGGACAAAACCGGAACATGACGGTGGTGCAAAGATTGAGTCTTACATCATTGAGCTCCTCAAGAGCGGTACTGATGAGTGGGTTCGTGTAGCTGATGGTATTCCCTCTCTTGAGTACTTCCTGAGAGGATTGATGGAGAAGCAAGAGTACTCATTCCGTGTCAGAGCTGTCAATGCGGCAGGCGAGAGTGAACCTAGTGAACCAAGTGATCCAGTGCTCTGCAAGGAGAGACTCAGTAAGTCACATTATTAAAAAAAAAAATAGAACTCTGTCTTCATTTATTTATCCTTATGTTGTTTCAAACCTATAAGACTTTCTTTCTTCTGTAGAACACAAAAGAAGAATTTGTTCTTATTTGTAAGAATAATGTCGTTGGTTGCATTTTTCACTTAATTGCAATTAATAGGGAAATTTCAAGCTGAAAAAGGACATAAAAGCATCATAAATGTATCCTGGAAGTAGTCCATACAATATATTCACTGGTCTTCTGAATTCATGCAGCAGTTTTGTGTGAAGAGGCTAAAATTTAACTTGGTTTTCAGTAAATAATAAATTGCATTTGTTTTGTTTTTTTGTTACTGTTATTTTGTGGCCAGGATATTCTTGACATTTTTGATATTATTCTTTTGTGGTCGTATGAAAATTCATACAGGTTTGGAAGAGCGAGTAAATGATGACAGAATTTTAATTTTAGAGTTGTTTTAACATTTAAATGTTGAAGTGCATAATTCTCAACACAGCATTTCCTAATGATGATCCTCCTCCTTTAGATCCTCCATCACCCCCAAGATGGCTTCAAGTAGTTTCTAGTAGCAGGAACAGCGCTGATTTGAAATGGACAGCACCTGAGAGAGATGGTGGCTCTCCAATCACAAACTACATTATTGAGAAGAGAGATGTCAGACGCAAGGGATGGCAGGCTGTGGACACCACTGTGAAAGAGCTGAATTACACTGTCACCCCACTGAATGAGGGGTCTCTCTATGTTTTCCGTGTTGCTGCAGAGAATGCTGTTGGACCCAGTGAATTTTGTGAACTTGCAGACTCTGTTCTCGCCAAGGATACTTTCAGTGCGTACTTAGTCTTTCTTAGTGCTTGTTTCTTCCTTTTGATTGTTTGATATTTAGTAATAAATTTGTCACTCATCTGCTTCCCTTCTTCACAGGTACCCCTGGACCTCCATATAATCTGACCATTACTGATGTCTCCAAGACTCATGTTGACCTGAAATGGGAAGCTCCTAAGAACGATGGTGGAAGACCTGTCTTGAGGTACTTACATATGGCCTTTGTAGCAGTTGGTGAATGTTGAAATGAGTGAGTGAAATGTGGAGCCAGGCAGTGTTACTTAATATATTATGCTATTACAGTATTTATTCATATTTTTATTTAGCTTTTGTTTGTATATATATATATATATATATATATAATTATACATAATTTTTTTGTATATAGTTTAATTTTGTTTTAGTAATTTTATTATTAAAAAAATTACTAAAAATATTACATTACAAGCAATCAGTGTTACAAGAAATGTGTCTATACTATATTCATATGTTACAACTGTTACATATTATATTATAGTTACATATTATAATTAGTAGTAGTAGTATATATCACAAGTATATATATTTTATTATTATTACTGGTTTTTTTTAAATGTATAAATATTTCTCTCTCATATATTGAAAGACTGTAATACGTATGCACTACACATTCCATGTTTATTCATATGTGATGCGATCTGGGAAAACCCATCGGATGTCGCGCTGGGACGTTTTCAGGAAATTTGAAAAATAGGTCGAATGTCTTTTTTTTTTTTTTCAAAATTAGGTTTTTTTTTTTTTTTTCCTTTATTTTTATTTCAAGGACAAATGCTATTATTTGTACAGAGACTGCATTTTTACATTCTTAAACCCTCCCCAACCAACCCAGAACATACTGCCTAGTATTAGTAATGATATTGATTAGAATACTACAGAAATGGATGTGCAATAGTTGAATAAAACTGGAAAAATAAATGAATAGTTACAGAAAGTTAAAATAAAATAAAATGAATAAATACATACATATATGAATAGATAAATTAAACTGGATACCATAATCAGGAATATTACAATGTCAAGGAAGTACCTTTATAGCAGTGAAATATGATAACAAGGGTTGCCAGACATAAGAGAATTTATGGGAACCTCTAATTGAATATTTAATCTTTTCTAGATGTAGGTATAACATCAGATCCCGAAGCCATTGCGATGCTTTAGGTGGATTTGTAGATTTCCAATGTAATAAAATTTGTCTGCGAGCCAATAAGGATGCAAAGGCAATGACATTTAGTTGTCTTTGAGTCAAATTTGACTCATTACCTGGGACCAAAATTAGGTTTTAATTAAATTATTATTCTATAACATCTTGTCTATCATCTCTGAAAATATCTTGGCAAAATTCACTTGTTTAGTGCTGAAAAATAGCGATTTATTGCAGCAAGTAGAAAAGACTGTCTTTCTCTTATGAACGTGCTGCAGAGGACAAAAACAGTTAACCTATCCTATCAAAATAAACCACGTAACATATATAATAAAGGTGTATCAATGCACATTTCCCGCCAGTCCTGTGTAAACTATGGCACGCAAAGTTTATTTATTTATTTATTTATTAACTTTAATATTGTGAGATGGCAGAGCGCAAGAAAACAACAGTCTGAAGTAGCTGCTCAATTAAACGATCTTGCTCGTCTCAGTCTGCTCAGTCTTGGTGTTGTCAGTGCCCTAAAACGATGTTATAATGGACTATTTCACATCCAGAGATGAAGGATCGGATGATGAAGGTTACTAAAGAGGAGTCCGATGACAGTCTGTATATGCACAGCCAGGTGCGCGAACAGTTGCGCTGCGCTTTCTTTTCTGAGGTACACTATTCGTGCTATCTAAACAAACAAGGGGTGATCAAAAGTTCAGAGACTATGCACATGATAAACAACGGAAAACTAACATTAGTCTGTTTGTGTAATGATGCAGTATAGTGCTCCTTACAGACAGCTCTCACTAAACTCGTGAAGTGAAAGTGAAACCCGTCTCACTTTAAACCCGTTTTTCTCAAAATTCCATTCCTGAAAATCATAGCTATCAGCCAACTTCAGATAGCCATAACTTCCGTTACGGTCAAGCTATGGACAAAAAACTGTTTGGGAAAGGGCTTGAACCCAGCTTTCATATGATATCAAAACCTAAAAAAGGTCAAATTTCACCATGTGTTGGGTTTTCCTAGATCGCATCACATATATTTGTCTTAGGTTTTGGTATATTCCTTTGTTGTTGTTGTTGTTCCTTTTTCTCTACTTTCTGTCATGTCTTCTGTCATATTTTTCATTTTCTGTCACTTTTTCGATGAAAAAAATATTTAGTAATTTTTATGTGCTGTTAATTAGTTTATTTTAGTTTTAGTTGTAGTCATTTTTATATTACAAACTTTTCAACATTTCTAATTTTTATTTATGTATTGTTAATTTAAGTTTTGCATCTAATTTTTATATTTGTATTTTACTTTAGCTGTAAGGTTATCCAATGTATCATTAATTGGATGATATCTCTTTCCTAGATATGTCATTGAGAAGAAGGAGAAACTTGGAACCCGTTGGGTGAAATCAGGGAAGACTTCAGGTCCTGATTGCCATTACAGAGTGACTGATGTTATTGAGGGCACTGAAGTGCAGTTCCAAGTCTCCGCTGAGAACGAGGCTGGAGTTGGTCACCCAAGTGAACCCACAGATATTATGGTCATTGAGGACCCAACAGGTATGCTAACAAAAATATCACATACTATTTATTTATTTGACTTAGATATGATATTATATAGATTTTATCTACTATTTTAAACTTCTCTTTGTTTGAGGTCTAGGACACTCAATATCATTTTAATATTTTGAACAATGTAACATTGAAGATTTCATTAGGATTATGCTTTATTACTTTTCTTAATCTTATGAGAACAGCATTGAAAGCATTTTAAAAACTTAAAAACATGCTTCAAATATACTCAAACATGAAATGGAATATTACTGGACAAGTGAATATCTACTTTTTGATTCAACAGAAAGTTGCATCTTCAATCATTTTTTCCCAATTGGTTTTGATTAGGTCCAAGGAACATATTAAGATAAATTGAAAATAATTTATTAATAATTACGCTTAATAAATAATAATGGTGTCTGTAGGACCTCCAACATTAAGAAAAAAATAATAACATAAGTGTTAAATATCTGATTTAGGGATTTAAGGTGATAATGAAACATAATGGAACCATTCCTTATCTTGACAGGCCCACCATCACCACCTCAGGAACTGCATGTCACTGAGGCAGCTAGAGATCATATTTGTATTGCTTGGAAGGCACCAGAAAAGAATGGAGGAAGTCCCATTATTGGCTACCATATTGAGCTCTGTGAGGCTGGAACTGAGAAATGGATGAGAGTCAACTCTCGTCCTGTCAAAGAGCTAAAATACAGGGCTGGGGAGGAAGAGGGCATTGTTCCTGAGAAGCAGTATACCTTCAGAGTCCGTGCTGTCAATTCTGTTGGTGCCAGTGAGCCCTCTGACATTTCTGAGAATGTATATGCCAAAGATTCTGACTGTAAGCTATTTTTGTTGTTTTTGTAAAATTTTAAATGATAATTTGTTGCCAATTTAATTTATGGTTAACTTATTGCCCTATGACTCGCATCATTGCAGGCAGTCCAACCCTTGACTTCCAGACCAAGGACCTTGTTGTTGTAGAAGGTGAAAAGATGCACCTTCCAATTCCATTTAGGGCTGTGCCTTCACCTAAGATTACGTGGCACAAAGATGGAAATGAAATGAAGGCTGATGACAGAACTTTCTTCAGAGCTGAATACACATCCTGCCATCTGGAAATTCCAAGCTGCTTACACGCTGATGCTGGCCAGTACAAAGTTACCTTGGAGAACAGCAATGGTTCAACTAGTGGAACAATCAATGTTAAAGTTATAGGTATGTTTTTGAGTTCTGTTATCGACTGCTTTATTGGAATATTTCAGCTTTTAACGACGGATGCAAACATAATAATGAAAATGCACCTTTACATTTTAAACCATGCCTTTGCTTTGGTTTTACTATGCTTTTTACAAATGTTAGGTCTTCCTGGGCCATGCAAAGAAATTGTTGCTAGTGAGATTACCAAGAGCACCTGCAAGGTGTCCTGGGACCCTCCAGACTATGATGGTGGTAGCCCTATTCTCCATTATGCGCTACAACGCAGAGAAGCAGGCAGGAGAACCTACGTCAATGTTATGTCTGGAGAAAACAAAGTTAGCTGGCCAGTTAAGGATCTCATTCAAAATGGAGAGTATTACTTCCGTGTCAGAGCTGTCAACAAGATTGGTGGTGGTGAATTCATTGAGCTTCGCAACCCTGTAATTGCTGAAGATCAGAAGCGTAAGTAATGACATTTATTGGAAGCATTTGGATGTAACTTTCATTTTGCATAATATTTTTACAGTTTTTCTCGATTGCTAACACACAATTCATGAAACAATTCACCATTTTCTCACAACTGTAAACACAATCTCAAAACTACACACCAACTTGTGCAAACTTCAAACTTCCAGGTCAAAGTCAAACATGTTAGCCAAAAACATGTTCTCTTTTGTCAGAATCTAATCTCTGGCCTCAGATGACACAAACCTGTTGAATGCACAGACTATTTTCCTGACTAGAGAACACTAGTGAGATCAGTTCAAAACACTGTTACAAAAACCTGCTTTTGGGAAACAGGAAACATCTTGCTATTCGATGACTGTTACAGTCTGCAGCATAAATTGAGGGGTGCAGATACAGTAAAATTTAAGAAAAGTTTACTTTCATTACACGACTGTAAAGAGATCTTACAGTAGATGAAAAGCATTAGAAGAGAAAAAGTCAAAGACCAAACAACAGAATATACAGTAAACACACATTGGAATATACTGTCAGTTACTGTACAGCAATAACTAAATAACTAAATAAATAAATTCAGCATCCTCTGCCAAGTTGCATTACAGTATTGGTAATATCCTTATTTGTTATACTATAGCAGTTTCTTAGTCTTCTGACAAAAGATGTTTCCTCCCCTAGACAGTCAACTCTCAGTTCTGCACAAATACATGTAAGAAGTACTTGGCTACAAATCAATTCAACAGTAATGAGTTTGAGAGTGTGTGGTACAGTATTTACAATACAAATAATAGTGAAAGTCCTCTCATCTGAAGTACTGCAAGTGTAACGTGTATAGTGTAAAACCCTGTAGATGATCCTGCAGGCCAGCTTTCCTTATGGTCGTTCCATGCACAAGAACATGGTCAACTAGAATGCTTTATATTTTATCAGCAACAAATGACCCTTGACCTTATCCCCTTCATTTTTATTTTCTCCTCCTATTTCTCTTTGTATCCGATTACCAGGATTCATTTTCCAAAACACGTAATCACTTGTGCTCTTGTTCATATCATCCTGAGATTCTGACCTGTGTGTCATCAGTTTTGCTACTGAATGTTCACACATGGATAAATGTGTGCTGTTTGTGTTCATTTTTTGATGCTTGAGTTAATTATATTGTGTGTGTGTGTGTGTGTGTTGTCTAAATGAGAACATGGTTAAACCTGTGCAAAATGATGGCGTTTTTGTGTAGAGTTTTGCAGAAAACACTGAGCAAATTGGAACGTGTGTGAAAACAGGTGAAATGTGTTAAAGGTTTTAAGAAACGTGTCTTTGTTTCGAGAACTATATGAATGGTTTGGAAAATTGGGTAAAATGAATCAGTTATAGTGTGTTAGCAATCGAGAAAAACTGTAACAACCTTTGTCCTTCAAATACAGAACGTCCTGACCCACCAGTCGATGTGGAAACACACAACCCAACTTCTGAGAGTGTGACCCTTACTTGGAAGCCTCCCATGTATGATGGTGGAAGCAAAATTATGGGTTACATCCTTGAGAAGATGATGAAAGGGGAAGAGAACTTTCAGAGATGCAATGACTTCCTTGTGCCAGTGCTGTCCTATACTGTAAAGGGCTTGACGCAAGGAAAACAATATCAGTTCCGTGTACGTGCTGAAAATGCAGCTGGTATCAGTGATCCTTCACGCAGCACACCTTTGATCAAAGCCACAGATGCAGTTGGTATGAACATAGTCTTTTGTTATTTTGTCAAATCATACATTTTTATCAGATGTGAAGTCCCTCTGAAGCAAGTTATTGGTACTGTATATGTAAGCATTTTTTTTTTTTTTTGTTATTCCACTTCTAGATCGTCCAAAGGTATTCCTTAGCGGTAGTCTACAATCAGGCTTGACTGTGAAACGAGGCGAGGAGATCCGATTGGATGCCAATATCTCTGGATTCCCTTACCCCCAAATTACATGGATGAGGGACAATTCAAAAATTTGGCCAGAGCCACTGAAGAAGAGACCAGAAAGGCCCATTAAGAAGAAGAAGGAGAAAGAAAAAGAAAAGAAGGAGGCTGATGCAGAAAAGAAAGAGGCAGATGCAGAAAAGAAGGAGGAAGACAAAGAGGCAAAGAAGGAGGAGGACAAGGAAAAGAAGGAGGAAAAGGAGAAAGAAAAAGAAAAGGAGGTGGAGGAACCTGAGGAGCCGGAAGAAGCATACCACCCAACCTTAAATGAACGTCTTACCATTGAATCCAAGAGGAAGGGTGAATCCTTCATTATTGTAAAAGATACTATCAGAGGTGATCATGGTGTTTTCACCATAAAAGTTGAAAATGATCACGGTTTTGCCTCTGCCTCCTGTGAAGTTAATGTCCTTGGTAAGTATAAAACTCTTCAATGTGACATCAACACTTTACAGGAAACATGTAAAACCTTTCCCAACTTGAATAATAATAATAATAATAAAATAATGGAATGTTAATTTTTACACTTTTCTTTTTCAGATACTCCTGGACCTCCAGTCAATTTCAAATTTGAAGATGTGAGGAAGAACTCAATCCTCTGTAAGTGGGATCCTCCTCTGGATGATGGTGGTAGTGAAATCCTTAACTACATATTGGAACGAAAAGATAACTCCAAGGCGGATCTTGGATGGATCACTGTAACATCAATCCTGAGAGGCTGTAAATTTCTAGTACCAAAACTTATTGAGGGCAAGGAGTACCTCTTCCGTGTCACTGCAGAGAATAAGTATGGTCCTGGAACCCCATGCATCTCCAAACCCGTCATTGCAAAGAATCCATTCGGTATTCTGATTTTTCTTTGTTTGTTTGAGAACATTACTTGCATTATTGTGTTTCACAGTTAATTTAACAGTTCAATTTGCCTTGTCAATTCAGATCCTCCAGATGCGCCAGAGAAACCTGAAATTAAGGATTCCACGGCCAGCAGTATGCTTGTTACCTGGATAGAACCCAATGACCATGGCAGCCCCATTGAGGGATACTGGGTAGAGAAACGAGAAGTTAACAGCACACACTGGTCGAGAGTCAATCGCACCATGGTTCCTGATTTGGAAATAAATGTAGAGGGCCTTTTGGAGGGTCTGACATATATTTTCAGAGTCTGTGCAGAAAATGTAGCAGGACCTGGAAAGTTCAGTCCTCCGTCAGAACCAAAAACAGCACAGGCACCAATCAGTAAGTTTGCAGTATTAGAATTGAATATATAAACCATCAACATATAAGAAATAAATGTAATATCAATTAATATCAATTTAAAATGTAATATTTACTATATAATGTTTTTTTTTTTTCAGGGCCCCCAGGTCCACCAATTCCAAGAATTGTGGACACCTCCGACTATTCGATTGATGTTGAGTGGGATCCTCCTGCAGACAATGGTGGCGCAGACATCTTTGGTTATCATGTTGACAAAGTTGTTGCTGGTACCAAGGACTGGTCACGAGCCACAGAGAGACCACACAAGAACCACACATTTACAGTGTATGGTGTTAGAGAAGGAGCAAAGTATATGGTCCGTGTTGTGGCAGTAAATTGTGCTGGTGAAGGACAACCTGGATTTACAGATGCAGTAATTGTGAGAAACCCTGCAGGTATATACATATAACTGATGCTAATTATCATGGTATTTTTTATTTGTTAATCGAATAAAATGTTATTCAAATATAATATAATAATTATAACGTTAAGCAAAATATATGGCTTTGTTTCTTTGTCAAAACAGTGGCTCCAGTCATTGAGCTTGATATCTCAGTGAAAAATGGTGTTGTTGTTAGAGCTGGAGAGATGCTGAGAATTCCAGCGCATGTGACAGGTAGACCTTTTCCATCTTTGAAGTGGACAAAGGATGATGGTGCATTAGAAAAAGATCGTATGGAGGTGGAAGAAGCTGGACAGGACAGCACTCTTGTTATCAAAGCCACAAAGAGAAGTGATCACGGCAAATACCAAATCCAAGCAGCAAATCCAAGTGGTATTAAGTCTGCATGGACCAGGGTTGAAGTTATGGGTAAGAATTTTTAAATTGTCTTTTGGATTTAAAATGTATACACTCATTTTCAATACAACATACATAACATACATTTTCCCACATTTAAAATCTCGTTTCAGATGTTCCTGGACCAGTTCTTGACCTGAAACCTGTTGTGGTTACCAGAAAGCTAATGATGTTGAATTGGTCAGATCCTGAAGATGATGGTGGTAGTGATTTGACAGGGTTTATCATTGAAAGGAGGGAGCCAAAAATGCACACATGGAGACAACCTATTGAGACCGCTTCCTCCAAATGTGAGATTGTAGGTATTATTGAGGGACAGGAATACATTTTCCGTGTTGTGGCTAAGAACAAGTATGGATGTGGACCTCCAGTCGATCTTGGACCTATCCGTGCTGTGGATCCTCAAGGTAAACTTTACACAAACAATGCTTTACTCCTACAGTAGCACTCAAAATTACAACTGTTTCTATGTATTTATTATCATATGTTTATTAAATGTCAGGTCCACCAACTTCTCCTGAAAAGTTCCACTATACAGAGAGGACCAAATCCTCTGTTACTATTGAATGGAGGCCACCCCGTAATGATGGTGGTAGTCCCATCCTTGGCTACATCATTGAGAAGAAGCGACAAGATCAACCAGCCTTCCAGCGTGTCAACCCAGAGTTGGTCACTGCTCAAATTTTGACAGTTGAAGACCTTGATGAGTTGCATATGTATGAGTTCCGTGCAAAGGCTGTCAATGCATTTGGTGAAAGTGAGCCTTCAATTACCATGACTGTTGTCATTCAGGATGATGAAGGTTTGTCCTATTCTAGTTTAACATCACAGCACACACATTTTACTTATCTTTTGATGACAAAAATTCCATCTGTCTTTTGATGATTATAGTGGCTCCGAGTCTGCATATGTTGAAGCACTTCAAGGGTGATTTGATCCAAGTTAGGAAAAACAAACCTATTGAGATGCCCGCTGAAGTCACAGGCCTGCCAATGCCAAAAATTGAATGGCTGAAGGATGATGTTGTTATTGCCAAGCCAACTGAGAATCTCTTGATAGAAACCAAAGAGATTGACAGGGTGACATCACATACAAAACTCTCCATCCCTGGTGTTACTAGATTGGACAAAGGCACATACACAGTTACTGTCTCAAATCGTTTGGGATCTCTCAGTCATTCCATCACAGTGGAAGTGCTGGGTAAGTTATCCTGTACTGTACAAATATTGGACATTTTTTGAACACCTCAGTTAAACCTGTTCGGATGACATAATATCAAACCAAGTAGCATCTGCAAACAAAATTGTGCTAGAGCATTTCTCAGCTAACTTTACTTTTCCTAGTCCATTTTGCCGCTCATGTTGAGGTGATTTTAGTGGATGAATGGAGTCGGTTCTCTTCATGTTCCCACACTTGTCCTAGTAGTCGCAGGTGTAGTTTATCACATTAACTATGGAAATTCTCCATTAATGTTTGACAACCACAAATTGCCCAATACTTTTCTTATTTGAACTTTATATCTCTTATGTTCAACATAACAAACCAAACATATTTTTTTGTGAACTGTCATACATTGTACTGCCTTTTTAATAAAACACATTCCACTTGATTTGATATTTTGTTATGCAGTAAGTCATGGCTTAAGTGTCCATAGTGTTTGTATATTTTGCATATACCTAATGATCTCTTTTTTTCATAGATCGCCCAACACCACCAAGAAACATTGCTGTTTCAAATATCAAAGCTGAGTCTTGCAAACTTACTTGGGATGCCCCATTGGATCTTGGTGGCAGTGAACTTACCAACTACATTGTTGAGATGAAAGACCTTAATGGCGAAGATCCTGAAAAGGCTGAGTGGGTGCAGGTTACTAACTCCATTATCGAGAAGCATTATGGGGTAAGCAAAACAATTATTTTAAAACAGTTGTATAGGTAGTCATTCAAAATGTATCAAAAAGAATATTTATACAAGACAAATAGGGAAAACTGATTCAAGACAAACAGGAAAAAATTATGCTATCATGTTGTTTAAGGACAATATAAAGATTTAATGTTTTTTTGCAGGTAGGGAACCTGGAAACTGGTGGCAACTATAAATTCAGAGTTAAAGCTCAGAATAAGTATGGAATAAGTGAGGCCTGTGAAACAGAGGAGGTTCAGATTAAGGATCCTTCTGCTCTGCCTGGCCCACCTGAGAAGGTCACTATTGCTGATCGTTCTAAGACCTATATGTTACTGACATGGGAACCACCTAGGGACTGTGGCGGTTCTATGATTACTGGTTACTGGCTTGAGAAGCGTGAAAAGGGCACTTCCTATTGGTCTCGTGTGAATAAGATCCTGGTGTCAAAACGTGGAACGAAAGGCTGGGAATATCAGGTTACCCGTCTCATTGAGGGAACGGAGTATGAATTCCGTGCAATGGCTTGTAATTCTGCTGGTATTGGACCACCTAGTGCCGTCTCTGAGTCTGCCGTTGCTGACGATCCTTTGAGTAAGATCATAAATTAAGTGCATTTCTATTTTGAATAGATTTTTATGCATGCTGTTTTTAACATATTTCATGTTTGTTTTTGTGTGTGTACAGCTCCACCTAGCATGCCAGCAGCTCCTGAGATTGCTGACAAAACCAAGCATAGTGTCACCCTTGCATGGACCCCACCAGCTAAAGATGGTGGCCGCCCCATCAAAGGTTACATCATTGAAATCCAGGATGAAGGCACTTCTGAGTGGGCCAGGATCAATGATGCTGAAAATCTGCATCCTTCTACTGTGTTCACCATTCCAAACCTCCCAGAACTTAAGAAATACAGATTCAGAATAATTGCTGTCAATGAAATTGGCGAGTCTGAGCCAAGCCCCAGAACCACTGAAGTTCGCATAGAGGACATTCAAAGTAAAGTGTTTTTTTGTTTGTTTTTTTTTTACTGAAGTACAAATTAGCATCCACTAGAGTCACATGATTATTTTTGCATGATCTTATGCATTCACTTAATTCCACAGCTGCACCAAAGATCTTCATGGATATCAGTGCTCATGAACTGCTGTGTGTCCGTGTTGGAACTCCATTTAAGATTCCAGCTACCATCACAGGACGTCCTGTTCCTAAAGTTACATGGGAGTTTGATGGCAAAGCAAAGACAGAAAAGAAAGATCGTCTCCATGTCTTACCAGTGGATTCACAGGTAACATCTTTCTCTAATTTTAAACATGAATAATTATTCTTTTCTTCTGAATCTTTGTAAGACTGTTATTTATTAATTATTTTTGGGATTAGGTTGAATCTACTGACACTACCTCAGTTGTTACAATTCCTGTGAGTTTGAGAAGCCATTCTGGCAGGTACACAATTACAGCAAAGAACAAATCAGGACAGAAGCATGTCAACGTCAGAGTAAATGTGCTTGGTGAGTTTCCTACCTATTCATATATGTGTGCGTGTGTGTGTGTGTGTGTGTATGTATATATATATACATATGTGTATATATACGTATATATAAAGTGAACACTTAATCCAAATTAACGCTGTGCTATGAGGTAAACTGATAATGTTTTTCCAGATGTTCCTGGAGCACCCAAAGAGCTCAAAGTTACCGATGTCACCAGAAACACAATGAGACTTATTTGGAAACTGCCAGATAATGATGGTGGTGAGAGAATCAAGAGTTATTTTGTTGAAAAGAAGGCTGTAAATGGAAAGGCTTGGACAGTTGCCAATGCTGCTTGTGCCAGCATGGCCTTTGTTGTGCCCAACCTCCTCGAGGGACAGGACTACTTGTTCCGTGTTCGTGCTGAGAATCGCCTTGGCTTTGGACCATTTACCGAGACCACAGAACCTGTTAGGGCAAGGGATCCTATCTGTAAGTTGGTTACCCTAGTATTTTGAAAATCATCACACATGCCTCTAAGTTGTTTTTTTTTAATTAACAATCTTTTCTATTTTCTTTTTAATGTAAAGATCCTCCTGATCCTCCTACCAAGGTGAAAATTAACCTTGTTACCAAGAACACTGTGACCCTGTCATGGGAGCCTCCCAAGAATGATGGTGGAGCACCTGTAAAGCATTATATCATTGAGAGGCTGAGCTGGGATACCAGTGGTCCACAGAAAGAGACTTGGAAACAGTGTAACAAAAGAGATGTTGAAGAGACTACCTTTATTGTTGAAGATCTTAAGGAAGGTGGCGAGTATGAGTTCCGTGTTAAAGCTGTGAATGAAGCTGGCGCGAGCAGACCCTCTGTTACTGCCGGACCAGTTGTCATTAAGGACCAGACATGTAAGTACAAGATCTTGTCATTTTTTATATTAAGTTTCTTGAAATATGTAGTTTGAAATATTAGTTACTTGCTAATGTTTTTTTCAAAATCTTTTTTAGGTGCTCCAAGTATTGATCTCAGAGAGGCTTTAGAAAGTGCAGAAGGATATGATGTCAACATTGTTGCCAGGATTCAAGGCTGTCCGTTTCCATCTCTTGTCTGGCACAAGGCTCCACAGGACAAGCCTGATGACAAATCACCAGTACACTATGACAAACATGTCAATAAACTTGTTTCTGATGAGAAATGCACCCTGTTAATTCAGCAGTCAAAGAGAGATGACAGCGCCATATACACTCTCACAGCCACCAACAGTTTGGGAACAGCCACCAAGAGCATCAAGCTTAGCATTTTGGGTAAGTCCTTGAATTTCATGATTTAATTTTCATCTAATTTTGAATGATTCATCCATTCGAAAGGTAAGAAATAAATAATATCCTGTTCTTGTGTCCTTAGGACGTCCTGGTGTACCTGTTGGACCAATTAAGATTGGGGAGATTTTCGCTGAAAGGATTGGCCTCTCCTGGAATCCACCATTAGATGATGGCGGTTCCAAGATTACAAACTATGTCGTTGAAAAGCGTGAAGAAAACAGAAAAACATGGGTCCATGTCTCTAATGATCCGAAAGAATGCCAGTACACTGTACTAAGGCTAACAGAGGGTCATGAGTATGAGTTCCGTGTTATGGCTCAGAATAAATATGGAGTTGGACCACCTTTGTACAGTGAACCTGAGAAAGCACGAAACCTTTTCAGTAAGTTTCATTCATAGAGAATCTCTAAATCCAGGGGTTTTCAAACTTTTTGATGCCCATGACTTACCAAATATGATGATGCCCTTGTGAGGGGCCACCCTACTACTATGTGCATATTTTTTTTTATTATATTGTGTGCGACAAAATGTTAAGAATAACATCATAAAGATAAATTTGTCATTAAGGACCAGAGAGCTTCTGATTACCAGTCTTTAGAAAGCAGAATGATGACAAATTCAGTTAATGTGCTAAAATTGTGTTAAATATGTTAAATATTCAAATAGGGGTTTCTGCAAAAAGTAATGTTGTTGCTATTCAATCTAATGCTTATTTTGCTCTACTCTTCCCCTAACAGCTGTGCCTGGCCAATGTGAGAAGCCAACAGTCACAGATGTTTCAGTTGAATCTATGACCGTTAACTGGGATGAGCCAGAATATGATGGTGGCTCTCCAGTAACTGGGTACTGGCTAGAGCGTAAGGAAACTACAGGCAAGCGCTGGACGAGAGTGAATCGTGAACCTATCAGAATCAGGACTCTAGGAGTTTCCCATATTGTGACAGGCCTCTTGGAGGGTGCTGTCTACCAGTTCCGTGTTCTTGCAATTAATGCAGCTGGAAGTGGCCCACCAAGTTTGCCTTCTGATCCTGTTGCATGTAGAGATCCCATAGGTATGTTATGCTTTGCTTGTTTTGTTTTAGATTTTCCCCCTCACTTTTCAACCAATATACTTCAGAGTTGCTTTACTTTTTTTAATTCATGTGTCTATTTAACGTTTGTATTATTTAACAGCACCTCCAGGACCTCCAACACCAAAAGTAACAGATTGTACCAAGTCAACTGTTGATCTTGAATGGATTCCGCCACTTATTGATGGTGGTTCTAAGATCACAGGATACTTTGTTGAGTACAAAGAAGAAGGACAAGAGGAATGGGAAAAGGTATATATAAGTCTGTGTGAATGTGTATATCTATCTATCTATCTATCTATCTGTCTAGAACTATCTATCTATCTATCTATCTAGATAGATAGGACAAGAGGATCTTGTTTTTTATATTGTGTATATATTTTATATTTTATATTGTATTGTCTGTGTGATTGTGTATATTTAGTTATTATTAATTAATTAATTATTAATTATTAATGTGTGTATTTAGTTGTTATTTATTGTATGTTTTGTTTCAATTTATTTATTTATTTTTATCTTATTAGGTTAAAGACAAGGAAATCAGAGGCACCAAGTTTGTTGTTCCTGGACTTAAAGAGCTTGGACTCTACAGATTTAGAGTGAGAGCTGTAAATTCTGCAGGCGTGGGAGAACCTGGCGAGGTTTCTGATGTGATAGAAGTCAAGGATAGGACAAGTAAGCATTAGTTCACATTTTAGAATTCTCTTTTCTTTTTAAATGTTTTTTTTTTTATTTTTTTTAATACATTCATGTTACTTCATATTTAATTTGCCATTTATTTTAGTCCCCCCTGAGGTTGACCTGGATGCAACTGTCAAGGAGAAGATTGTTGTTCATGCTGGTGGGGTAATCCGCATCCTGGCCTATGTGTCAGGAAAGCCTGCTCCAGAGATTATTTGGAATAGAGACGATGGTGATTTACCAAAGGAGGCTGCTGTTGAGATCACCTCTATAAGTTCAGCTTTGGTTATCAAAAATTGCAGGAGACAACACCAAGGCATTTATACGTTGACTGCCAAGAATGCAGGTGGAGAGAGGAAGAAAGCAGTCATTGTTGAAGTACTGGGTGAGTGTTTATTTCCTTTGAGTCTGAATTCTGATATGATTTCAGTAAAGTAATAAACACCACGTGTTTTATTTCTTCACAGATGTCCCTGGCCCTGTGGGTCTGCCTTTCTCTGGTGAGAATCTCACTAATGACTCTTGTAAGTTGACATGGTACTCTCCTGAAGATGATGGTGGCTCAGCTATCACCAACTATATAATTGAGAAGAGAGAAGCTGACCGCAGAGGCTGGACTTCAGTGACATATACTGTCACAAGACACAATGCTGTTGTCCAGGGACTTATTGATGGCAAGGGTTATTTCTTCAGAATTGCAGCTGAAAATATCATTGGACTGGGTCCGTTCACTGAGACCTCAGCTCCTGTCGTCATCAAGGATCCACTCTGTAAGTCTCGTTTATTTATATCCGTATTTTTTTATTTATAAATGTCGTTACCTTTAATTGCTTGTAGAAGGCCTCACACATTTAAACTTCTTCAGCTATACCTGAACGTCCAGAGGATCTTGAGGTGACAGCCATCACAAATGATTCAATCAGCGTCGCATGGAGACCTCCAAAGTATGATGGAGGTTCAGACATTACAAGCTATGTTCTTGAGGTTCGTCTTATAGGACAGGACAACTTCAGCCGTATTGCTGTAGAGGACAAACTTATGGAACGTAAATTCACACACGTGGGTCTTAAAGAAGGTTCTTCTTACGAATTCCGAGTTAGTGCTGTGAATCAAATCGGTCAAGGCAAACCATCATTCAGTACCAAACCAGTTACATGCAAAAAAGAGTTTGGTAAGTTGCGCTAAAGTGATTTGTTCTTTAATTTCTTTTTTTATTGACCATTTATAATTTATTGTATATCATACTCTTTACTAGAACCACCCAACCTTGATCTTGAGTTCCGTGACAAGGTTGTTGTTCGTGTTGGGGAAACTTGCACTCTTCAAAGCGGATACTCAGGAAAACCAACACCAACTATTAAATGGTTCAAAAATGATGAGGAGCTTCAATCAAATGAAGAAATTGCTCTTACTAGCACAAAGAATAAATTGTGCTTGACTATTGCAAAGACAAAACGTGATCACAGTGGAAAATACACTGTTCTTCTAGAGAACTCCATTGGCTCACGCAAGGGCATATGTACCGTTATTGTTGTCGGTAAGCTAATCTTTACTTTAGTCAAGCATATTATCTTTTCTTATCTTGCTATTATTTTTGCAAACTTAATCGTGAATCATATTTATTATGACTTTTTCAGACCGCCCACAACCTCCAGAGGGTCCTGTTGTCTTTGACGAGATCTACAGGAATTACATGCTCATTTCTTGGAAGCCCCCACTGGATGATGGTGGAGCTGCTATTTCTAACTATATTGTTGAAAAGAGAGACATCAACAGGGATCTGTGGATGCCCGTCACAGAATCTTGCACAAGGACATCATGCAGAGTTCCAAAACTGATTGAGGGAAGAGAGTACATCATTAGAATCTGTGCTCAGAATATTCATGGCATTAGTGATCCACTGCTATCTGCTGAGACAAAAGCAAAGGATGTTTTCAGTAAGTAACAGTTTCTGCAATGTAATATAATGTACACAAATTAATTTGAACAAGAATCATTTAATTTATGTCTTACTCATTTTCTCAAATTTCTAACACTTGCAGAGGTTCCAGATGCTCCACAAGCACCTGTGGTTAAAGAAATCTATAAAGATACAGCTCTGATTTCATGGCTTCAGCCAGCTGATGGTGGAAAACCAATCACAAACTACATTGTTGAAAGGAAGGAGACCAAGGCCAACATGTGGTCTAGAGCTGGAAAAGATCGCATTTACCCAAACACAGAATACTGGGTTCCTGACCTTCTCAAGGGATGTGAATATGAATTCCGTGTCATGGCAGAGAATGTGATTGGCATTGGTGACCCCAGTCCACCTTCAAAGCCTATCTACGCCAAAGATCCTATTGGTATGCGTCTAATGATGTTTTCAATGAAAAATGTACAGTTTTTGCTGAGTTCAAATATTAACCTCCTATTTTCTTGCCACAGTGATCCCAAGCCCACCTGTACTTCCAGTAGCAATTGACAAGACAAAAGATTCTGTCACTCTTTCTTGGCAACCACCAAAAGACTGTGGCAGAGGCAAAATTTTTGGCTATCTCCTTGAGTATCAGAAAGCTGGTGATGAGGAATGGCTTCAAGTAAATCAAACACCTGACTCTTGCCAGGACACTACATTCAAGGTTATCAACCTTGAGGATGGTGCACTTTACAGGTTTAGAGTGAAGGCAGTGAATGCTGCTGGTGAATCAGATCCTGCATATGTACCAGAGCCCGTTCGAGCGCAAGACAGACTCGGTAATTTATGTGTACTTGGTTATGTATGACTTTACTTTGCTAATTGTGTGTATTATGCTTGTTATTGCATTTAAGCAAATATGTGTGAAAATAGAAAATATTTTTGTTTTTTGTCTGTTGTCTAAAGAGCCCCCAGAACTTCAACTGGATTTGGGCATGCCTCGTGAGATCAAAGCAATGGCTGGAACCCATATTAATATTATTGCTGGAATCAAGGGAATACCTTTCCCTAAAGTCACATGGAAGAAAAATGAGGCAGATGTTCCAACAAGAGCAGAGATTGAAACATCTGGAACAGCAACCAAACTAGAGATGCGTTATTGCACCCGTGGAGATTGTGGAGATTACACACTTACTGTTGAAAATCCAGCTGGATCAAAGACAGCCACATGCACCGTGCTGGTTCTTGGTATATATATTTCAAAGACTATGTTAATTTAAAAATTGTGTAATTAATAAGAAGTAGAACATACAAATAAATTAAATGAAAATTAAATACTATTCTTTTTAAGCAATGTGTTAAGTTGTTGTTTTATTTGTTTGTTTTCATAGACAAGCCTGGACCAGTTCAGCATCTCAGAGTATCTGATGTCAGAAGTGATTCTGCTCAGCTGTCTTGGAAAGACCCAGAAGATAATGGTGGTACACGAATCACTAACTTTGTTGTTGAGAAAAAGGATGCAGCATCTGCACAATGGGTGCCAGTCTGCTCATCATCCAAAAAACGTAGCATGATGGCCAAACACTTGATTGAGGGAACGTCATACATGTTCCGTGTGGCAGCTGAAAATCAGTTTGGAAGAAGTGAATATGTTGAGACACCAAAAGCTATTAAAGCAATGAATCCACTGTGTAAGTATTGCCTGTAAAATTACTCCATTTGATGTTTATTTTCAAAAAAGCAATATCTAAAAGTATAATATATAAAAATAAAAACTAACATTTGTTATTTAACTGGGAATTTCAGTCCCACCTGGTCCACCTAAAGACCTGCATCATGTGGATGCTGACAAAACTGAGGTGTGGCTCCAGTGGAACTGGCCTGATCGTACTGGAGGAAGTGACATCACAGGGTTCTTGGTTGAGTACCAAGAAGAAGGTGAAAGGGATTGGGTAGTTTTTAAGACTGTCAGTATTCCTGAGTGCCATGTGACTGGACTGGAAGAAGGAAAGACCTACAGGTTCCGTGTTAAAACAGAGAATGCAATTGGTCTAAGTAGACCAGATACCACTGTGCCAGTGCTTTGTCAGGAAAAACTAGGTTAGATTCAAATTTTAACATTCTTTATGATTACTTAAAAAAAGATGTTTTCAGTTTGTTTTAATAAACTTTTTTCTTCTACTTTCTTTGTAGTACCACCAGTTGTTGAGGTGGATGTGAAGTTGATAGAGGGAATCATTGTGAAAGCTGGAAGCACTATTAGATTGCCTGCCATTATGAGAGGCATTCCGGTTCCCACGGCCAAATGGGTCATTGATGGAGAGGAAATCAAGACTGAAGGCAATATCAAAATTGACACTGACAACTTCTCCACTGTTCTGAGCATTGCCGACTGCACAAGAAATCACACTGGAATCTATATTCTCACGGTGTCAAACCCAGCAGGAAGTAAGACTGTTTCTCTGAATGTCACAGTGCTTGATGTGCCAGCTGCCCCAATAGGTCCTGTTAATATCCTTGAAGTGACTCCTGACTCCATGGTCATTGAATGGCGTCCTCCTAAAGATGATGGTGGAAGCCCAGTCATGAACTATATTGTTGAGAAGAGGGAATCAAATAAGGAAACTTGGGGAGGAGTAAGTTCTGGCAGCACTTCCACAAGGCTCAAGATTTCTCGTTTGCAGCAGGGAGTTGAGTATGTTGTTAGAATCCGTGCTGAAAATAAAATGGGAATTGGCGCAGCTCTTGAAAGTGCACCAACTGTAGCCCGGCACCAGTTTGAGCCCCCTGGCCATCCTGGAAAACCAGTTGCATCTGATATTTCTGAAGATGCCCTCACACTTGGATGGACAATGCCTCTCTTCGATGGTGGTAGTCCAATCAGTGGGTATATTATTGAGCGAAGACATAAAGGAGGCAAATGGATTAGAGTGAATAAAACACCTTGCAAGGACCTTAGATACCGAGTGCTTGGGCTTTTTGAAAGTAATGAATATGAGTTCAGAGTATTTGCTGAAAACATTGCTGGTTTTAGTGGACCATCACCTATCTCAGATCCTGCCAAACCTTGCAGACCAATTACTGTTCCAGGACCTCCAGTTAACCCTAAGGTAAAGGACTACAGTTGCACATATGCTGACTTGGTCTGGATCAGACCCACAAGAGATGGAGGCAGTCCAGTCTTAGGGTATATTGTTGAATACCAGAAGGGAGGTGCTGAGTGGGAGAAAGTCAATAAGGATGATCTGATTAAACAGTGTGCTTATAGAGTAAAGGGACTGACAGAAGGCACAGAATACAGGTTCCGTGTTAAAGCTGTCAACATGATTGGAGAAGGTGAGACCAGGGAAATCCCAGAGTCAGTTATTGCTAAGGATATTGTCATTCCTCCGGAAATTGAGATGGATGCCACATGCCGTGACCGTGTGACTGTTCGTGTTGGGCATAACATTAATGTTGTAGCATATGTGAAAGCAAGACCTGATCCAGAAATCACTTGGAGCAAAGGTGAAAATGTTTTGGAAAGGGACAAGCGCACCACTCTGACAAACAACTTCCCAGTACTGCAAATGTGTATCAAGGAAGCGACCAGAGCAGATCATGGAAAGTATACATTAAAGGCTGTTAATGAAGCTGGAGAGGCCTCAGCTACTATTACAGTAAATGTTCTGGATAGACCGGGGCACTGCCAAAATCTTAAGTTGACCTATGTAACTAAAAACTCTTGCATGGTGTCCTGGGATGCACCAGAGGATAACGGAGGCACTGAGATAACTAATTACATTGTGGAATGTCGGGAGCCAAGTATACGAACCTGGTCAATGATCTCATCTGACTGCACAAATCGCATGGTAAAGGCTAAGCTCATGGAAAATCATGAATATTTATTCCGTGTGTCTGCCGAGAACAAGTGTGGTCCTGGGCCAGCAACAGAAACCAAAACTCCCATCCTAGCAATCGACCCACTTCAGAAGCCAGGTGAGCCAGAGAACTTCCACGTCAGTGATATTGGTAAAAACTTTGTTTTCCTTAAATGGAGAAAACCAGATTATGATGGTGGCAGTCCTAACCTGGGCTACTATTTGGAGAAAAAAGCAAAGGATGCTGAAGAGTGGGAGAAGGCACATGAAGGAGTCCTGAAAGAGACCTTCTTTATGGTAGACAAATGTGTTGAGAACCACACCTATCAATTTAGAGTCCAGTCAACAAATGATGGAGGAGAAAGCGCCTGGGTTAGGACATCTGATATTCTTGTCAAAGAAGAAGTTCAGAAACCAGTTCTTGACCTGAAATTTGTTGGTACTGTTGTGGTCAAAGCTGGTGAATCAGTTAGACTTGAAGCTGGACTTAGAGGAAAACCACAGCCTGAGGTTACCTGGGTGAAGGAAAAGGCTACAGGTGATAACCCAAGGATTAGCATTGACACTGGACATGATTACTCCAAATTCCTCCTTACTAAAACCAAACGTAGTGATACTGGAAAATATGTAGTCACTGCTACAAACTCAGCAGGATCATTCACAGCATATGCCAATGTTACAGTTTTGGATATACCAGGACCTGTCAGAGATTTGAAAGTTTCTGGAATTTCCACAGACAAGTGCAGAGTGGTATGGGATCCTCCAGAGGATGATGGTGGTTGTGAGGTAGACAGCTATATTCTAGAGAAATGTGAGACAAGAAGAATGGTCTGGTCAACTTACTCTGCCTCTGTTGTCACCAATTACTGTAATGTAACACGTCTTGTTGAAGGTAATGAGTACATATTCAGGGTCAGAGCAGAAAACAAGATGGGAACTGGACCACCAATGGATAGCAAGCCTATTATTGCTAAGACACAATATAGCAGGCCTGGTCCACCTGATGCACCTGAAGTAACCAAGATTGGTAAAGATGAGATGACTGTGGTATGGGCTCCTCCTGAAAATGATGGTGGAAAGTCTATCACTGGTTACATTCTGGAGAGAAAAGAAAAGCGGGCTGTTCGGTGGGTCCCTGTCACAAAGAGCCCTATCTCTGAGAGACGTATGAAGGTCACCAATCTGATCCCTAACCATGATTATCAATTCCGTGTCAAAGCTGAAAATGAAGTAGGATTGGGAGAACCAAGCAAACCATCCAGACCCATCACTGCAAAAGATCCAATTGGTATGTATAGTCTGTATTATCTGTTGTAATATCTGTATAATCTGTTCATTCAATTTTGTGTATTTTTTCTTATTGATGTATTTATTTGTTTTAAACTAAACTGGCATTGTATGTACCATTTAGAGCCCCCTGGTCCTCCTGGCAGCCTTAGAGTAGTTGACAGCACAAAGACATCCATTACACTTGGCTGGGTGAAGCCTGTGTATGATGGTGGTGCTCCAATTATTGGATATCTGGTTGAAATGAGGGATAAAGTGCAAATGGAAGGTGAAAAAGAGAGAGATCCAGAGGAAGGCTGGAAGAAATGTAATACTGCTGGACAGCTTGTCATAACTGAATTTACAATGATTAACTTGGATGAGAGACAGGAATATGAATTCCGGGTGTCTGCTCAAAACCAAGTTGGCATGGGCCGTCCTGCAAACCTGAAGGAGGCTGTATCACCAAAGGAGATCCATGGTAAGCATTTGTTTTAAAGTATCACTCATAAAGTATCACTCAGATTGCCCTTGAAATTCAGTATAATTATTCAGTTTTTTGTTTTTGTTTTTTCACAACAGAAGCTCCAGAGATTGATCTTGATGCCAGTCTAAGAAAAGGCCTTAACGTAAGAGCAGGATGTCCTATCAGACTTTTTGCAACAATTAGAGGAAGGCCAGCACCTAAAGTGACTTGGAAGCGCATGGGTGTTGACAATGTCATTAGGAGGGGCCATGTGGATCAGATTGATACAATGACCTTCCTTGTGATTCCTGAGTGCTCACGTGAAGACTCTGGCAAATATTCTTTGACTCTTTCCAACGCCTCTGGAGAAAAGGCTGTATTTGTTCGTGTTAAAGTCTTAGGTAAACATACATATGTATAAAATGCATTTTAAAATTAAAATAAGCATTGCATTTACCTACTACCAAGTAATGTCAGTAAACCAGTTTCTGAAATTTGCCAACAGATACTCCTGGTCCCGTTGGTGGACTGGAGGCAACTGACATCACCAAGACAACCTGCCAGCTTGCATGGTTGCCTCCAGAAAATGATGGTGGTAGCCCAATCCTGAACTATGTTGTTGAGAAGCGTGAGGTTGATAGGAAGACATGGACAAATTGCACAAGTGACTTGAAGAAGACAAGCTTCAAAATCACAAATCTGACGCCAGCAACAGAATACTACTTCCGGGTCATGGCAGTTAACAAGTATGGCATTGGGTTGCCTCAAGACTCTCCAAAATCCTACCTGGCTACAGATCCCAAGAGTAAGTCCACCTTATACAGTATAGTTTGTTGTATTATATTATATTATATATGTATTTTAACAATAAACTTTTTACCTTTCAAAGGTGAGCCTGATCCTCCGAAGAAGATGGATGTATTAGAAATTACTAAAAACAGTGCAACTCTAGGGTGGCTGAAGCCACTTAGAGATGGTGGATCTAAGATTAATGGCTACATTGTTGAATACCAGCAGGATGGTCAACCTGAGGACAAGTGGACATTATACTCTGTTGTGAAAGACTTGACAATTGTTGTAGCTGGACTGAAAGAAAACACTAAGTACAGATTCAGGGTTGCTGCAAGAAATGCAATAGGATGCAGTTTGGCAAGAGAGGCTGAGGGCATATTTGAGGTCAAAGAACAGCTGAGTATGTATACAAAGATGTTGTGCACTCCCATTATTATTTATTTTTATTCATGTTGTAGTTTTTATGAATCACACTCTGAATCTTTTACCTTTTTTATAGTGGCACCAAAGATCATTATGTCTGATGTGGTTACTGCAAGAGCAGGATCTAAACTTGTAGTTGAGGCTCTTGTGTCTGGGAAGCCTGCTCCAGTCACAAAGTGGAAAAGAGGAAATGATGACATGGTTACATCGGATCGTCTCTTCATACAAAAAACACCAACCACATGTTCACTTTTGATCAAAGATGTCACAAGGAAGGATAGTGGTTATTACAGTCTGTCTGCTGAAAACAGCACCGCAAAGGTCAACCAGATCCTCAGAATAATCATTCAGGGTGAGTTTGTATTATTATTATTATTATTATTATTATCATTATTATTATATTTTGACTTGTAATGACTTGTTTTGTTTGTTTGTTTGTTTGTTTGTTTTTTAGACATCCCTGGTCCTCCACAGGGTCCTCTACAAATTCTGGAGTTTGATATGGATTCCTGCACACTTGCATGGGATTCACCTGCTGAAGATGGTGGCAGTAATATCACAAACTATATTGTTGAGAAGTGTGATGTGAGCAGAGGTGACTGGGTTACTGCTGCATCCTGCACCAAGACCAGCTGCAGAGTTGGAAAGCTCACAGCTGGCAAAGAGTATGGTTTCCGTGTCCGTGCTGAAAACCGTTTTGGCATTTCAGAACCAATTTACTCTGAGAAAATGATTGCTAGACATCCATTTGGTAAGTCTCATATATCAACACATTTGAACACTGACACACAAAGGGATTAGGCTTTATTTACACTATACATATTTTACAAATTCAGATCCACCCAGTGAGCCAAGGAACTGTTGTGTCAACAAAATCAACAAGGAATCTGTTGTGTTGTCGTGGGAGAGACCAGTGAACGATGGCGGCTCTCCCATCACTGGATATTGCATTGAGCGCAAAGAAAGAAATAGCCTCCTGTGGGTCAAAGCAAATGAGGTCCTTGTTCGCTCAACTGAATATACATGCTCTGGCCTCATTGAGGGTCTGGAGTACACATTCAGAGTGTCTGCTGTCAACAAGGCGGGACAAGGCAAACCAAGCAAGCAGACAGACTTTATCACTGCAAGAAGTCCAGTTGGTATGTGTAGGGGGGGAAACCTGCTGCTGTCACTTACAAAAATTAAAATCAAAACACTACAAGTTTGATTTATATTCTTTTTCAGATCCACCTGGAAAACCCCAAGTTCTTGATGTGACCAGACATTCTGTCTCTCTTGTCTGGAGCCGTCCAAAACATGATGGTGGAAGTAAACTCATTGGTTATTATGTTGAATCTCTGAAGCTTCCAGGTGACAAATGGGTGCGTGTTAACACAAGCAGTCAAAATGTACCAAAGGAAGAGTACACTGTTCCTGGACTTGAGGAGGGAGCCCAATACAAGTTCAGAATAATTGCAAAGACAGCAATTAATGTCAGTGTGCCCTCAGAGGAATCTGATGCTATCACAGTTATTGCAGAGCATGGTAAGTCTTACAATCCACCAAAAATGTAATTATTTACTAACTGATGGACTTTATATAGTTAATTTGATGTCTCTCTTTGTATTTCAGTTCCACCTAGAGTTGAGATTAGTCTTGACATGAAGAACTTAATTGTTGTCAAAGCTGGAGCAAATGTCTGCCTGGAGGCTGAAGTTTTTGGCAAACCATTGCCAAAGGTCTCTTGGAAGAGAGATGGTGTTCCTTTGAAATTGACTGAAGGTATGAAAATGACTCAGAAGGTGCATCGTTTCTGCTTGGAACTGTTCTCTGTGACAAGAAAGGAATCTGGCGAGTACACCATTACTGCTGAGAACCCAAGTGGCACAAAGTCTGGCAACATTAAATTAAAGGTTCTAGGTAAGTTAACATTAAAATATGCCAAAAAAGGACTGACCATGTATTACCCTTCAGACATTTAAGAAAGTGTATGTGTTTTGTGAGACATGCATAATTTTGTTTCTGCAGACAAACCTGGACCCCCAGCATCAGTGAAGATAAGCCATGTTTTTGCCGACCGGGTGAAACTGAGGTGGGAGCCACCTCTTGCCGATGGTGGTTCTGAAATCACAAATTACATTATTGACAAACGAGAAACAAGCAGAGCTAACTGGGCACAAGTTACTGCTAACATCAATGGCCAAATAACAGACTGTTCTGTGGAGAAACTGATTGAAGGCCATGAATATGAGTTCCGCATCAGTGCTGAGAACAAGTATGGTGTTGGAGACCCAATTGTGACTAACTCTGTGATTGCCAAGAATCCATTTGGTAACATTTTATTCTTTATCATACTTTTATATTATAGAGATTGACCAATAAGTGATCATTATATATAATATAATGTTAAAAGTTTCACAAAGGTAGATTTTGTTACAAGCTTTGGCTGCATAGAGTGGCTGTTACATACATTATGGAATATTATAAGTTAATTTGTTTGGTAAGACCACTGTTTCCTGTAAGATGAACAGTGTTTTGTGTGTGTGTGTGTGTGTGTGTTTGTGTGTGTGTCTGTGTATGTGTGCACACGCGTGCACGCTATTCTTTAATGACCCACCAGATGTCACCATTTATTGGTAGACCCAGTAGAAAAACCTAAACATATCATTTAAAAATTTCAAACCAATGATCGTTTGATCTCTATTCATGAATATATGTATCATTTTGAAAATGCATTGTCTTTGAACAAATAAATTTGATTAAAAAACTTTTTCAAATTTTAGACGTCCCAGGACCATGTGAACCTCCAGTTATTACCAATATCACCAGGGATCACATGACTGTTAGTTGGAAGGCCCCTGTTGATGATGGCAAGGCCACCATTCTTGGATACATGGTTGAGAAACGTGAAACTCAAGACCTCAATTGGGCTAAAGTGAACAGAAGACCAGTTATTGACAGGACAGTTAAAGCTGGAGGCCTCACAGAAGGATCAGAGTATGAATTCAGAGTCATTGCACTCAATAAAGCTGGTCTTGGCAAACCAAGTGATCCATCAGCTGGTGTTCTTGCAGTAGACCCAGTGTGTAAGTACTAACAGTACTTTATTTGATCACTTTTAACAATTAAACTGGCCAAAAAAAAAGAAAGAAAGAAAACTTACATAGTTTGTGCATTTAGACCCTGCAATTCTGTGTTTTCATCATAGATCCTCCTGGACCACCTGCTTTTCCAAAGGTTGTTGATTCTACACACAGTTCAATCAGTTTGTCCTGGACCAAGCCCGCCTATGATGGTGGATGTGAAATTCTGGGCTACCTCGTTGAGTTCAAGAGGGCAGATGCAGAAGACTGGCTGAAGTGCAATGTGCCAAAGAATCTCCAGGCAACAAAATTTAATGTTACTGGTCTTATGGATAACACTGAGTACCAGTTCCGTGTTACTGCTGTAAACAAGATTGGATTTGGTGAGCCAAGTGAAGTTCCTGGAAAACACATGGCAAAGGATATCCTAAGTAAGTATTTCTCTATAACTGAATTTTGGATTTCCAGTATCTTTACATTACTGTACATTATTCTCATCTTAATTTTCTCTTAGTTGCCCCTGAGGCTGAACTTGATGCAGATCTTAGAAAAGCACTAGTTTTACGTGCTGGAGTCACAATGAGAATTTATGTACCTCTGAGAGGACGTCCTGCTCCAAAGGCAACATGGACTAAGGTCAATGCAAACTTGAAAGAAAGACAAGGTCTTACGATCACGACAACTGAATGGGATACCTTCCTTTATTGTGAGGATATCAACAGATATGATGCTGGCAAATATGTCCTAACTCTTGAAAACAGTAGTGGTACCAAGTCATATACCATTGTTGTCAAAGTACTGGGTAAGATTTTTTTTTTCTTTCTCTTTACAAATTGCCATTTGAGGTTTATTATTTAGTGTATCTAACTGCAGTCTGTAAATGTACACAGACACACCTGGACCACCAGTCAATCTGATTGTTAAGGAGACCTCAAAGGACCATGCATCTATCACTTGGGATGCCCCGTTAATTGATGGTGGTAGTCCCGTTAAGAGCTATGTTGTTGAAAAACGTCTGGCTGAGAGAAAGGCTTGGACCTGTGTTGCTCCTGAATGTCCCAAGACATCTTTCAGGATTACTAATCTCGAATCTGGTAAAGCTTACTGCTTCAGAGTCTCAGCTGAAAACATATATGGTATCGGCGATGGTTGTGAGACAGCTGGACCAGTCAAAGCCTCAGGTAAGACTTCTTTGATAATGTTGAAGTTTAGTTTAAATTTTAAATGTTAATCTGTTGATTATGCCTAATTCTAATGTTAATGTCAATTGCAGAGCAACCTGGACCAGTTACAGATTTTAAACCCTTAGAGATAAGCAAGAATTCTTGCACTCTTGGCTGGAAGAAACCAATCAGTGATGGTGGAAGCCATATTGTTGCATATGTTCTAGAGATCTGTGAAGGGGAAGACAAATGGAAGCTGCTAATGAAGTCTAAGCTCACCCAGTACACAATGGCTGACCTTGTAGAAGGAAAGGAGTACAACTTTAGAGTGAAAGCCATTAATGAAGCAGCTGAAGGACCACCATCTGAGCTCACGATCTTGGCTAAAGATCAAATAGGTATTCATATAGTATACCTCAGGGTTTTTTTGTTTTTTTTAACATCAAAGACAGTGAGAATGCAAACATCCAATATATTGATACACATCCAATTTTCTCCTGATTTTTTACATGAACTGTTACATAACCAACTGTGTCTACATGAATGGTCAGGCATTTTGACACTGTGTGTATTTGACTGTTCGAGCACAATGGGTCATGCAAGAGAACTGAAATGGATGCCCACATGCGGGTGCCTAATTCAGTTCTCTTACGTTTTTGTGCTTTTAATAACTGAAGTGCACGTCCCATACTTTGAAAACACCTGGGCCTGTATTCACAAAACATTTTATCTTACCACTAAGAGTTCTCCTAAATAGCAGTAAAAGTTTTTAGCTAAGAGTTTTCTCTTAAAACCTATTCACAAAGCTGCTGAGACAAACTTTTTACTAAGGAATGGAGAGAAGTCTTAAGCTAAGAGTAAGGGCAGGGTTGAAGTCGTTGCTATGGATGATGTCAGCATGCTTACTAACTATGCACACAGTGATTGGCTGTCAGAGATTTATTCATAGAAATATTGTAGAGCACAATATCGTGTTGCCATAATCAAATAAAGGTTTAAAAATAAAAATGTTAATTGTCACATTCAAATAAAGATTTTAAAATGCAGGATAAGTGTCACTAATTAAACAAGTATATGTTCAGCTTATTGTCAGCCTCTTACATGTATGCTTCTCAAAAACAATTAGCAGATATGCATATAAACAGCCTTTTAATTAACAGAGTAGAATAATCATGGCTGATAGTAATACATGCAAATGTAAAACAAACAAACAAACAATAAAACTGGATGCAAGAACAGCTGTTACTTCTTGCCCAACTGGTTAATGAAAACAAGGATATAATCAAAGGAAAATTTGGAATTGGGATAACCTCCAAAACCAAAGGTGATACCTTTTTAAAATCTCATTATCGTCAACTGTTTCTAAAATGTTTACGTTCTGAGGCAGATTGCCGGCAACAGCCATTTTAGGATAGTTTGTGGCTTGGTCTTAATGACTTAGGAGTCCTCTTCACAAAGCTAGTTTTATTGCTAAAATGCTTTGTGAAATACTCTTGGAGCAAAAATTTAGGAGTCCTAAATTTAGGACTGACACGCCCATTATTTTTAAGATTTTCTCCTAAATCAACAAGTTATGAGCTACTTTTAGCCTCAAGATGTTTTGTGAATACGGGCCCTGGTCTACCTAGTAGTTGCATTTGTTTCTTTGTGGTTATGCAATCATGCCCAAAAACATATTTGAATTTTCTTATCTTTTTACAGTCCTTCCAGACTGTAATCTTAAAGGTTTGCCAGACTCTACCTATGTGGCAAAGGAAGGAAGCACTGTTCGTCTTAATATCCCTATTAGTGGAATCCCTGCTCCTGCAGTCACATGGAAAAAGGGTGATATTACTTTATCAGACAGTGGTAGGATCTCAGTTGAATCAACGGCAACAAACACAGTCTTCCTGATTCGTGATTGCAATAGAGGTGATGCTGGCAAATTCACTATGATTTTGAGAAACAGCGCTGGAACAAAGGAATCAGCTGTTGACATTAAAGTTGTTGGAAAGCCTGGAATCTGCACCGGTCCCATCAAATTTGATGAAATCACAGCTGAAGCAATTACTGTAGAATGGGGTCCACCCAAAGATGATGGTGGATCTGAAGTTACAAACTATTTTTTGGAGAAGAGGCATTCTACTGCTAACAAGTGGGTCACAGTTGCTTCTGCAATTCAGAAGAACTCTATGAGAGTTACAAGACTTCATGATGGAACAGAATACATTTTCAGAGTTTGTGCTGAAAATAAATATGGAGTTGGAGAGTTCCTCAAATCTGATCCAGTAGTTGCTAAACATCCATTCAGTAAGTATTTAAATAAATGCTTAATATATATTTTTATTTTTATGAAATAGGTTGGATATTTAAATATATTTCTTCACAATAAATACACACTTTTAACCACACCAGATGCACCAGGGGCTCCAGCACCACCTGAGGTTGTGAGCATTCGTCATGAGTCTGCTATCCTAACATGGTCTGATCCAAAAGATAATGGGGGTTCACCCATCACAGGTAAAACATTTCTTAACTACATTTATTTATTTATTTGCAGTTTGTAACATCTAAACCTTTTTACTACTAATATTGCTTATAGGATATTACGTGGAATTCAAAGACAGAAATAGCTTGATGTGGAAGAGAGCCAGCAAGACACCTTTGAGAGTGAAAGAATGCAGAGTAACAGGTTTGGTTGAAGGCCTGGAATATGAATTTAGGGTCATAGCTATGAATATGGCTGGACTTGGAAAGCCAAGCAAAACAACTGAATCACTTGTCGCTCTTGATCCAATTGGTGAGTTTAAGTGTGCTTTCTTTCAGCTTTTTTAAGATCTGCCGTTCATCAGGAAGATATTTCAAAAACTATTTTTGCTATTATCTCTTTCTATAGATCCACCTGGCAAACCTGATGTGATCAGTGTCACACGAAACAGTGTAACACTTGTTTGGTCTGCACCCAAGTATGATGGTGGCCACAGACTAACCGGCTATATTGTAGAGAAATTAGAGCATCCTGGAAAGACCTGGATGAAAGCCAACCATGTGAATGTCCAAAGCTGTGCATACACTGTAACAGACCTACAGGAAGGCTGTACTTGTGAATTCAGAATAAGGGCTAAAAATGCAGCTGGAGCTATCAGTGCTCCCTCAGAGGCAACTGAACCTCTTGTCTGCAAAGATGAATATGGTAAGCTGTATTGTCAAGTTTTAACAAATTTGCTTAACCAAACCCTCAGTAAATATAACAATGTTTATAAACATTACCTGACTTTTTACAGAACCACCAACTATCACAATTGACCCTGAAATGAAGGATGGAGTGACTGTGAGGGCCGGAGAAACAATTGTCATCACAGCATCAAGCATTATTGGCAAACCACCTCCTACAGCTGTGTGGTCTAAGGGTGGAAGAGAATTCAAGACCTCAGATGTTGTCCAAATTACAAGCACTCCCACATCTTCAACACTGTCAATCAAGTATGCCAGCCGAAAGAACACTGGGGAGTACGCTATTACTGCAAGTAATCCATTTGGTATCAAGGAAGAGAAAGTTAAAGTGAAAATCCTGGATGTGCCTGGACCTCCAGGTCCTATTGAAGCCAGCAGTGTCTCTGCTGAAAAATGCACATTGACATGGTTGCCACCAGAAGAAGATGGTGGCTGCAGTATCAAATCATATATATTAGAAAAGAGAGAAACCAGCCGCCTACTCTGGACAAAGCTTGCCGAAGATGTTATGGATTGCCGCTACATTGCCAGCAAGCTGATAAAGGGAAATGAATACATATTCCGTGTTTTAGCTGTCAATCAGTATGGTATTGGTGATCCAACACAGTCTGGACCAGTTAAAATGGTTGATAGCTTTGGTAAGCTTAATTTCATATTTTACAACATAATCAATAGCTTTTACTGACTCTGAAACACCCACACCCACACGCACATAAATAAATATATAGAAAGAACGATTTTTTTTCTTTAACTTCTTCACTCTTTTTTGCAGGACCTCCTGGGCCACCTTCAAAACCAGAAATTGATAATGTCAGTAAAAATGCTGTAACAATTTCCTGGAAGAGACCAATTGTAGATGGAGGAAGTGACATTAGAGGATATAGTGTTGAAAGAAAAGAGAGAAGAGGAATGAGATGGGTCAGAGCTTCAAAAAAGACCATTTCTGATCTACGTTACAAGGTCTCAGGCCTGTCAGAGGAAATTGAATATGAATTCCGTGTAACTGCAGAGAATAAGGCTGGTTTTGGCGAGCCCAGTGAGCCATCACAACCTGTAATGACAAAGGATATTGCATGTAAGTTGACTAAAAAATGTGTTAAAAATTAGAGATATTGTTTTCTTGTCAAACTTTGTCCCAAAGATTTTTGTTTATCATTATGATTTTATTATTTTTCAGATCCACCAGGACCTCCATCCAACCCACGCATTACTGACACCACCAAAACAACAGCAACATTTAACTGGGGTAGACCCTTCTATGATGGTGGACTTGATGTGAAAGGATACATTGTTGAACATAAAAAGGAAGGTGATGATGACTGGGTTCAAGATACAACTACTCCATTGAGAATAACAGAATTTGTAGTTTCAAATCTACAATCAGGAGGAAAATATCACTTCAGAGTCAGGGCACTGAATTCAGAAGGACTTGGTGAACCTTCTGAAGTTGAGCAAGTTGTTGAACTAGTGGATCGAGAGGAAACACCTGAATTTGAACTTGATGCAGAGTTGAGAAGAACACTTGTTGTTAAGTCAGGTGCTTCAATCCGCATATTTGTGCCAATCAAGGGCAGGCCAACTCCAGATGTAACATGGCATAAGGAAGATGTACCGCTTAAAGGCCGTGCTCACATTGACACTACTGAATCATACACTCTAGTAGTCATCCCTGAGTGTACAAGATATGATGCTGGGAAGTATGTCCTAACATTGGAAAATGTTGCTGGAAAGAAGTCTGGATTTGTCAATGTTCGTGTTGTGGACACCCCAGGACCTCCAGTAAATTTGAAACCAAGTGAAATCACAAAGAGTAGCATTACTTTACAATGGGAGATTCCAATCATTGATGGTGGTTCAAAGATTACAAATTATATTATTGAGAAGCGGGATGCAACACGAAAGGCTTACTCAACTATTACAGCAAACTGGCAGAAATGCTCGTACAAGATTCCAGACTTGGAAGAGGGCGCTGAATATTACTTTAGAGTGTCTGCTGAGAATGAAAGGGGCATCGGTGAACCAGCAGAGACACCTGAACCAATAAGAGCTTCTCAGGTTCCTTCTGCACCAGATAATCTGATTGTTTCAGATTTTTCCAAGGACACAGCAACTCTTGCATGGACAAAACCAAAATATGATGGTGGTAGTCGAATCACTGGCTATGTGATAGAGGCTCAACTGAAAGATTCTGATCAGTGGACACATGTGACAGCAATAAAAGCTTTGGACTACACTGCAACAGAATTGGTGGAAAATGCAGAATATGTGTTCCGCATCTTTGCTGTAAACAGCTCAGGCAGGAGTGAACCTCGTGAAAGTCGACCAGTTGTAATCAAGGAGCAAACCACTGCTCCAGGATTTGACCTCAGAGGTGTATATCAGAAAATGGTGGTAGCTAAAGCAGGTGATAATCTTAAAGTTGAGATCCCTGTTCTGGGTCGTCCAAGACCACTTGTTGTATGGAAGAAAGAAGATCAGGAACTTAAACAGACACAGAGAATAAACACTGAAAATACTACAACTTCTACAATTCTCAACATTAATGAAATTAAGAGAAAAGATGGGGGACAGTATTCAATGATAGGAAAGAACATCTTAGGAACTGTGACTGAAATCATTACTGTTCAAGTACATGATATTCCAGGACCTCCAACTGGACCAATAAAATTGGATGAGGTTTCTTGTGACTATGTGATAATATCATGGGAAGCTCCAGAAAATGATGGAGGAGTTCCTATTAATAACTACATTGTTGAAATGCGTGAGACAACTGGCACATCCTGGGTGGAACTGGCAGCAACTGTTATTCGCACAACATTTAAAGCCGCACGGCTTACAACTGGTATTGAATATCAATTCCGTGTAAAAGCTCAGAACAGATATGGTGTTGGACCCTACATAACATCAGAACCAGTGGTGGCTGCTTATCCATTTGATGTTCCAGGACAGCCTGGAATTCCACAAGTAGTTGCCTTCACCAAGGATTCAATGACAATCAGCTGGAATGAACCTTCTTCAGATGGAGGTAGCCCAATTTTAGGATACCACATTGAGAGGAAAGAGAAGAACAGCATACTCTGGCAGAGGATCAGCAAAGCTCTAGTTGTTGGCAATATGTTTAAATCACCAGGTCTGATTGATGGTATTGCATATGAATTCCGTGTTATTGCAGAAAATCTGGCTGGTCTCAGCAAACCAAGCAAGCCATCTGAGATGACATATGCACTTGATCCTGTAGACCCCCCAAGTCAACCAGTGGCACTTAACATAACTAGACATGAAGTTACTCTTCAATGGACAAAGCCAGAGGGTGATGGTGGTTTCTCAATAACTGGATATACAGTTGAAAAAAGAGAGCTGCCTAATGGTCGCTGGCTGAAAGCCAACTTCAGCAACATTCTTGAAACAAACTTCACTGTAAGTGGTCTCACTGAAGATGTTTCTTATGAATTCCGTGTATTAGCAAGGAACTCAGCTGGCGCTGTCAGCAAACCATCTAAACCTTCAGAGGTCATTGTCTGTAGAGATGACATTGAAGAGCCAAAAATTGATGCTGATGCAAGTTTCAGTAGCGCTGTGGTTGTGAAAGCAGGAGATGTCTTCAAGCTAGATGCATGTGTTACAGGTCGCCCAATTCCATCCTTGGTTTGGACTAAAGATGGCAAGGAGCTTGAAGACACTGGAAAACTAGAGATCAAAACATCAGATTTCTATACTTGTTTGATTAACAAAGATTCTTTACGTAGAGATGGTGGTGCATACACTCTAACTGCTAGCAATCCAGGAGGATTTGCCAAATTTGTCTTCAACGTTAAAGTTCTTGACAGACCTGGCCCACCTGAAGGACCACTGCATGTCACAGACATGACAACAGAGAAATGTATTCTGGCATGGCTGCCACCACTTCATGATGGAGGAGGAAAGATTGAATATTACATCATTCAGAGACGTGAAACAAGTAGACTTACATGGACAAATGTAGCCACAGATTTACAAGTAAACCGCTATAAGGTTACCAAATTGCTGAAAGGAAATGAATATATCTTCAGAGTCATGGCTGTGAACAAGTATGGAGTTGGAGAACCTCTTGAATCTGAGCCTGCTGTTGCCACTAACCCATATGTGCCTTCTGATCCTCCACAGGCACCAGAAGTAACTGCTATAACAAAAGATTCAATGGTAGTTTGTTGGGGACATCCTGAACACAATGGTGGAAGTAGTATAAATACCTACATCATTGAGAGGAGAGACAAAACTGGTCTTCGTTGGGTAAAATGCAATAAAAGGACTGTTACTGATCTGCGCTTCAAAGTTTCAGGACTAACACCTGGCCATGAGTATGAATATAGAATCCTAGCTGAAAATGCTGCTGGCTTAAGTGCTCCAAGCCCTTCAAGTCCATTCTACAAAGCATGTGACACAATTTTCCAACCTGGACCCCCTGGAAATCCTAGGATTTTGGATACAACTAAGTCATCCATTACTATTGCTTGGAATAAACCAGTTTATGATGGTGGCTCGGATATCACAGGTTATATTGTTGAAACATGCCTGCCAGAGGAAGATGAATGGACAATTGTCACTCCAAAGGCTGGGCTAACAGCAACATCATTCACCATAACCAACCTTACTGAAAACCAAGAATATAAGATCAATATTTCAGCTCTTAACTGTGAAGGTGTTGGAGAGCCAGCCTCCATGCCTGGTTCACCTAAAGCTGAAGACAGACTCCTTCCACCTGAAATCGAGCTTGACTCAGACCTTCGCAAAGTAGTGAGCATCAGAGCATGCAGTACTTTAAGATTATTTGTGCCAATTAAAGGAAGACCTGCACCAGAAGTCAGATGGTCAAGGGAGACAGGTGAACCCCTTGATAGAGCAGCTATTGAAATTACATCATCCTTCACCACATTGGTTATTGAGAATGTAAATAGATTTGATGGTGGAAAATATATGCTAACTGTGGAAAATAGTTCAGGAGCTAAAACGGCGTTTGTTAATGTCCGAGTTCTTGACACTCCTGATGCACCACAAAACCTTACAATCAAGGAAATCACAAAAGATTCTGCTTCCCTCATCTGGGATCCTCCAGTCATTGATGGTGGATCAAGAATCAGGCATTATATTGTTGAAAAACGTGAATCTACACGAAAAGCATATTCCATTGTTAATGCCTCCTGTCCCAAAACAAGTTGTAGAATTGGAGACTTACAGGAAGGAAGCATGTATTTCTTCAGAATTTTGGCTGAAAATGAGTATGGTGTTGGTCTTCCAATAGAGACCACAGAAGCTATAAAAATCTCTGAGAGACCTCTTCCTCCTGGAAAAGTGACTTTGAAAGAAGTAACTGGCAACAGTGTAACACTTTCTTGGGAGAAGCCAGACCATGATGGAGGAAGCAGAATTACAGGTTATATTGTTGAAATGCAAGGGAAAAACAGTGAAAAATGGACACAAGTAATGACTGTTAAAGTAACAGAGGCAGTTGTTGTTGGCCTAACACAAGGTGAAGAATACTCCTTCCGTATTTCAGCAACTAATGAAAAGGGAACCAGTGATCCACGTCCACTTAGTGTCCCTGTGGTTGCTATGGATGTTGTTATTGCTCCTGCCTTCAAACTTTTGTTCAGCACATTCAGTGTTCTGGCAGGTGATGATCTGAAAATTGATGTGCCTTATGTTGCTCAGCCCAAGGCAGCAGTTACCTGGCAAAAAGATGGCATTGCTCTGAAAGAGACAACAAGAGTAAACGCTGAAGTAGCAGAGAAACACCTTTACCTTGTGATTAGAGAGGCAACACGGGATGATGTGGGCAAATATACTATTAAACTGACAAACTCAGTTGGTGAAGCTACAGCAGACCTCAGTGTTATTGTACTTGATAAACCTGGACCACCAACTGGCCCAATCAAAATAGAGGAGGTAACTGCAGACAGTGCTACATTATCATGGCAGCCTCCAGAGTATGAAGGAGGCTGTAGCATTAATAACTATATTGTGGAAAAACGAGACACATCTACCACCAACTGGCAGATTGTATCTGCAACAGTGGCAAGAACAACAACTAAAGCTGCAAGATTGAAGACTGGCTGTGAATATCAGTTTAGGATTGCTGCTGAAAATAGATATGGAAAGAGTTCAGTTCTTTTGTCTGAGCCAGTTGTTGCGCAATATCCGTTTGAGGTCCCAAATCCACCAGGAACTCCAACTATTCAGTCTGCTACTAAAGAAAGCATGGTTATTGTGTGGAACAAACCCAGTAGTGATGGTGGAAGCAAGATTTTGGGATATCACATTGAGAGTAAGGAAAGAAACAGCTTGCTGTGGGTAAAGCAAAACAAAACGCTCATTCCAGACACAAGATTTAAGATAAGTGGGCTTGAAGAAGGCATTGAATATGAATTTAGGGTTTATGCTGAGAATATAGTTGGTCTGAGCAAAGCAAGCAAAATATCAGAAATCCAAGTGGCTAGAGATCCATGTGACCCTCCAGGCAAACCTGAAGCAGTGATTGTCACAAGAAGCTCTGTAACACTCAGGTGGACACCACCACAGTTTGATGGCGGCAGCAAGATTACTGGTTATGTCATTGAGAAAAAAGAATTGCCTAATGGCCGATGGATGAAAGCCTCTTTTACGAATATCATTGAGACTGAATTTGTTGTCAGTGGCTTGGTAGAGGAGCAAAGATTTGAGGTTAAAAAACTGCTTGAAAAGCATGAGTACAAATTCAGAATCTGTGCCGTAAATAAGGTTGGTGTGGGAGAAACTGCTGATATCCCAGGAACCATTATCATAGAGGATAAACTTGAGGCACCAGATATTGACCTTGATGCTGACCTGAGAAAGATGATAACTGTCAGGGCTGGAGGCTCTCTCAGATTGTTTGTTCCTATTCGTGGAAGGCCAACTCCTGAAGTCAAGTGGGGAAAGGCTGAAGGTGAAATCAATGAGGCAGCTCAAATTGATATTACAAGCAGTTTCACCTCACTTATAATTGAAAATGTTAATAGATTTGACAGTGGAAAATACACTTTAACTCTGGAAAATGCCAGTGGAACAAAATCAGCATTTATTAGTGTCAGAGTATTAGATACTCCTGATGCACCTGCAAACTTCCGTGTGAAGGAAATAACAAAGAATTCAGTCACTCTTACCTGGGAGCCACCTTTGCTGGATGGTGGAGCTAAAATTAAAAACTACATTGTTGAAAAACGAGAGAGTACAAGAAAGGTATACTCTGCTGTTGCTACCTGCAACAAGATGACATGGAAAATTGAACCACTCCAAGAGGGAAGCAACTTTTTCTTCAGGGTTCTTGCTGAAAATGAAAATGGTATTGGATTGCCTGCAGAGACTGTAGATCCAATAAAAATATCAGAGGTGCCACAACCCCCTGGTAAAGTTTCTGTAATGGATGTTACACGAAAGAGTGTTTCTCTCAAATGGGAAAAACCAGAGCATGATGGAGGCAGCAGAATTACTTATTATGAAGTTGAAATGCAAGCAAAAGATCAAGATAAATGGTCTCTTTGTGCTCAAGTAAAATCTCTTGACACTGTAGTAACTAATTTAGCCCAAGGTGGGGAGTACAATTTCAGAGTTATTGCCGTCAATGACAAGGGGAAGAGTGATCCCAGACCCTTGGCAAACCCTGTTGTTGCACAGGACCTTGCTATTCAGCCCTCAGTAAGAACGAAACTTAGTACTTACAATGTACAGGTTGGGCATGATTTGAAAATTGAAGCCCGAATTGCTGGTCATCCAAAACCAACCATTACATGGACTAAAGATGGTTCAGCTCTGAAACAGACCACAAGAGTAAATGTTGCTGACACTGCACATCATACCACTCTTACCATCAAAGATGCAACAAGAGAAGATGGTGGTATGTATAACATTGCTGTGGCTAATGTACTTGGACAAGCAGAAGCCACTGTTGAAATAATCATACTTGAAAAGCCTGGCCCACCAACAGGCCCAATCAAGATTGATGAAGTGAGTGCAGAGAGCATTACATTATCTTGGGACCCACCAACATACATTGGAGGCTGCCAGATTTCAAATTATATTGTCCAAAAGAGAGACACCACCACCACTAACTGGGTAGTTGTTTCTGCCACAGTAGCAAGAACCACACTTAAAGTTGGTAATTTAAAAACTGGAGCTGAATACCAATTTAGAATTTTTGCTGAGAATAGGTATGGTAAAAGCTATGGCATTGACTCAGAACCAGTTCTTGCCCAGTATCCTTTCAAGGAGCCTGGGCCTCCAGGAACTCCATTTGTGTCTGCATTCACAAAAGAGTCTATGGTTGTTGAATGGCACAAACCAGTCTCAGATGGTGGAAGTGCTATTCTAGGATATCATCTAGAGAGAAAGGAGAAAAATAGCATTCTTTGGACAAAGATCAATAAAATACTAATTCAAGACACCAGATTTAAAACATCTCCTTTGGAAGAGGGCATTGAATATGAATTCAGAGTCTATGCTGAAAACTTAGTTGGAATTGGAATGTGCAGCAAAGTCTCTGAAGGTTGTGTGGCACGTGACCCATGTGACCCACCAGGCACCCCTGTGCCAGTGATCGTGACAAGACATTCAGTGAAACTTAGATGGACACCACCGGAATATGATGGAGGCAGCCTTGTCACTGGATATGTTGTGGAGAAACGAGACCTACCAGAAGGCCGTTGGATGAAAGCTAGTTTTACAAACATTCTTGAAACTGAATATACAGTCACAGGACTGACAGAAGACTGCAAATATGATTTCAGAGTTATTGCCAGAAATGGAGCTGGATCAGTTAGTAGACCCTCTGTGAGCACAGGCTCAATTACAGCTAAGGATGAAGTTGAACCACCAACCTATGAGGTTGCCTCAGAGTATAGCCAAATTTTGACAGTGAATGCCGGAGACACATTTACCTTGGAAGCATCCGTACTAGGAAAGCCAGTTCCAACAATGCAGTGGTTTAAGGGTGATGTGGAAGTTGAAAATTCAGCAAGAGCTGAGATCAAGAATACTGACTTCAAAGCAATTCTTGTCGTCAAAGATGCCATTCGAATTGATGGAGGACAGTACACATTGCACCTCACTAATGTGGCTGGAACAAAATCTGTTTCTTTCAATGTAAGAGTCCTTGATAGACCTGGACCCCCTGAAGGTCCTCTGACTGTCTCTGGTGTAACATCTGAGAAGTGTTCATTGTCATGGCTGCCTCCAAAACATGATGGTGGCAGTAGTATTTCTTATTATATCATACAGAAAAGAGAAACAAGTCGTCTTGCTTGGACTGTAGTTACAGGTGATTGTGGAGCAACCATGTTTAAAGTTACTAAACTTCTAAAAGGAAATGAATACATTTTCCGTGTCATGGCTGTCAACAAGTATGGAGTTGGTGAACCACTTGAATCTGCACCAGTGATTATGAGAAATCCTTTTGTTCCACCTGGACCACCTAAAGAACTAGAAGTAACAAATATTTCAAGAGACTCTATGACAGTATGCTGGACTCGTCCTGAA
>JAFVLL020008268.1:0-58557 GCA_021397915.2 Tor tambroides
TATATATATATATATATATATATATATATTATTATTATTATTATTATTATTTTCCTGTAGGCACATCAAGCTAAGTCAAATATGTCTTCTCAGCCTAACAGTAACAATGGTCTGGTACGCCCTCCTAATTTTAACTGGGTCCCACAGCAAGCCAGGACACAGAAATAGGGCTATAAATGGAGGACTAAGTCCCCCACATTCTCCAGACACTCAGAGGAACAGAAGAGCACCTGTCTGTGTCTGTCACACTCGTCCTGTACCAGCCTTTCATGAGACCCAGAGAGAAAAAAGAGAATGGATTGAAAAAAGAAAAAGTAACAGATGTTTTATCATGTGGAGAAACCAAATTATAAATTTGCTTTCTTTCTGCTTTTCTTTACTTCTGTCCTGCCTTCCTTCCTTTCTTCTGTATTTCTTTCTTTCTTTCCTTTCTGTGTTCCATCTCTTTTTGTTTCTCTTTCTTGTTTGTATATTTACTTCTTTTTCCCATTGCTTCCATATTTCTTTTTCCATTCTTCATTTCTTTCTTTTTTAACATCTGTTCCTTCTGTTCTTCCTTTTTCATTCATATTACCTTTGTCCCATTGTTCTTGTCTTTCTATCTTTCTTTTTCTTTCTTTCTTTCTTTCTTTCTTTCTTTCTTTCTTGTCTTGTCTATCTTTAACACTTTCTGTTCTTTACATTTTTTCCCTTCCTTTTGTTCTTTTTCCCTTCCTTCTCTTCTTCTTTTATCCTTCCATAATATTACCTTTGTCCCATTTTTCTTTTCTTTTTTCTTACACATTTCTTTCTTTCTTTTTTCTTTCTATCTTTGCTACTTTCTATTCTTTACATATTTTACCTTCCTTTTGTTCTTCTTTTTTCCTTCCTTCTCTTCTTCTTTTATCCTTCCTTCATATTACCTTTGTCCCATTGTACTTGTTCTTTCTTTTCTTACGCATTTCTTTTTTTCCTTCCTTACATGTTTCTTTCCATTTGTCTTTCTACCTTTCATTGTTCTTCACGTCCTTCTTTCCTTCTGCATTTCTTTCTTTGCTTCCTTCCATATTTCTTTCCTTCTTCCCATCCCTTTCTTTCTATCCTTCATTCCATCCATCCTTCCGTATTTCTCTTGCTTTTTCCATCCCTTTCTTTCCATCCTTCCTTTCTTCCTTACTTCCATATTTCTCTTGCTTTCTTTCCATCCTATTTTTATCCCTTTTTTCCATCCTTCTTTCTTTCTTTCTTTCTTTCTTTCCATCTTTTTTCATTTTCCCCATATTTTTCCTCAACGTAGCTCTTCCTACTATCCTGTAAATTCAGTCCATAAAAAGTTTCATTTTCACTTAGTTTAACTTGCAAAAAAATCATTTAACTTGTAAATGCAGTTAGTAAGTTCACACAGCAAAACACTGCCTGAGAATAAATCAGAAATGTGAGATTCTGAGATTTCAAACTGCGACATCAGTCAAGATTAAAGGAAAGCCCATTCCAGTCCAGGATAACACAACAAGAATCTTGTTACATCCTTGAATTAGTCACGCTCTGGGCAAATCTCAGGACAAGCTCGGGGCGCAATTTGAGAGCAGAGGACTAGAATGTTTGAGCTGTCTGGCGATTGCACACTTTAATCATTCAATTACATTAAGCAGCAGTTCAGACAACCTGTCACTGAAAACCAGATACACCTTGTTAAAGTATTACACGGCTCCACAATGAGCCGGTCTAATTAGCTAAGGTCTCAACTGATTACATCAAAGATGTACGACGTAATATCTTAATCTAGAAGTTTATGTAGGCTTATAACGTTCAGAAATTGCATTCAAAGAGTTTCTTTTACACCTCATCAAGCAAACGATGTCAAACGCATTTACTCAGTCTGATAAATTCACATTACTGTGCCTATTACATCCAAACATGTCTTATTGCCAGCACAATTTGAAATATAAAGGAAAACATGTACTCACCTGCATCTCCATGCCTCTTCTTGATGGACATCTGAAAACAAAACATGAAATCTGTTAAAAAAAACATACATCAAGGTTGAGTTAATATTTTCATAACTGTAACCATATCACATAAAAACGGTCTCATGAAGCATCAAAAGAAAGGACCTAAAGTATTGCTCCTCTCCCACAGTGGATAAAATCAACACCTGACCATTGAATTTCCTCCCACGGATCTGCTGAACGGTACATTGACCTGGGTCACTATGATTTACAGTGCTCTTGCCCAGCCAAGAGAGAAAGTGCTACTTGTTTAGAGAGAGGGTCATGTCCAACATTCCAGCTGTAATCCATAAGAGGCCTGTTTTCTAGTTTCACCTTTCTGCTACTACACTCAGGTATCATGTGCCCTGTGAAAGATATCACAGTACTCTCATATGCATTGATTTTACAAAAATGCTACTTTTCCTCCTAAAACCTAGTCATTTATGATTTGGGTTGCACTTTATTTTACAGTATTGTAAGTATTAAGTATTCAGTATTAAGAAAGTACTGGGTAATATAAGTTAACTACATGGGTAAAGTTATCTAGTTATCCAGTTTTTGCAATTAATATAATAAGTACATAGTATGTATATATCCGGAACAGGACTGTGAAATTGTGTGTGTGTGTGTGTGTGTGTGTGTGTGTGTGTGTGTGTGTGTGTGTGTGTGTGTGTGTGCGTGCGCGTTTTTGTGACAAATGAGGACATAAATTTGTATACTGACACAGGTATGACAGGTATTACAAGGAGAAGGTGACTTATGAGGACATTGCCCCATGTCCCCATTTTTCAAAACGCTTATAAATCATACAGAATGAGTTTTTTTGAGAAAGTAAAAATGCACAGTTTCCTGTGAGGGCTAAGTTTAGGTGTAGGGCAATAGCACATACAGTTTGTACAGTATAAAAACCATTACACCTATGGGATGTCCCCACTTTTCACAAAAACAAACGTGTGTGTGTGTGTATTTCTGAGACAATACTCAATGTCTTAGTGTCTTGAGGACTTTACTGTGACTTTACTGTTTACTGTATCAAATGTTTGGGGGTGTGGCCAATAAAATAATATTAATATATGACATAAAATAACCTAATAATAATAATAAAATAAAACTACATAATTAATGATACTTTTTTATAATTAAAAGTGTCAAGCTGAAGTGCTAAATATTTTGTTACTATAAAAAAATAAAAAAAAATAAAAACTGTACTTTGTTATACTATTTATAATATAAATTAAAAAGAAATTATATTATGAATAATGAATTTAATGAATATTAAATAATTTATTATTATTATTATTATTATTATTATATAAATCATTTTGTCCATAGAAACCCATATGTTACACATTCATAATAACCATTTAATTTATATTACTATAAATATATGATTTATATTAAAACATTCAGCATTCAGCATGTACGTAGGTGTGTGTGTGTGTGTGTGTGTGTGTGTGAACATAAATATTAATAATCTACAAGTGCATATTACACATTTATACTATATAGTTAAAAACTAAAGTTACATGAAAATGTGTCCAACAAAATGTATGAAGTTGAAAACCTTGCACAAAAAGAAGACTCTGTGACTCAATCTGGTACTGTCTAACTTTGAAGATTAATGCAAAATTGCAGAATTTTTTCCCGCTTTTTCTGAGTGAGCAGACCCAGATGCATGGCTAATTTCAGTAGCAGAGGCAGCACATGTCTACTAAACACAACAATGATGTAAAAAATGATGTTTTGTTGGGTCTCAAAAGGTTACGGGCGTTTTACATTGAAAGGAAGCAGATGTGTTGTCTGGAATCACAGCAACCAACAAAACACAAGTAATTTTAGTGTAATTCAACACATTACGAGTGCTAAAGCTGTTTGAAGTGCCTGTTGATCATTGTTCGAGTATTCCCTCAGCTGTAAACGTACACTGAGGCCCTCTGCCTCCGTTTAATCAGATCTGGGTCTGAAAAACACAGCGGAAAGAGGGGAAATGATGGATGATGTCATGGTTGCTTATAGGCTGTGAGATTTTGCAATGAGGGGTTGAATTTTAACCGCACATCTCAAAGAGTTACGGTGTTCAAATGCAAGTACAACTGAGGGTGTTACCCTCATAAAACAGCTTAAACAGTGCGTGAAAAACTGTAAAGCGAGACCGTTTCTAGGTATGTATATTACATGTTATTTTTGACAAGACTAGCGGGCCGCTTACTGGAATGTCACCTTTCAAAACAAGTTTGCAAAGGATTACTGTGAATACTAGGAAGAAAGAGCGGGAGCACGAGTAAAGTCCTGCTGTGTTTCAAAGTGGTAATTGTCACTGACACGAATGACGGTTACATGACATGTAATTAAGCGTCAGTGAATGATGACTAGCTTTAGGAAGAGCCACCTTACAAAAACAGATCCGGACAAAAAGATACGGCAAAATGAAGGACAAAATCAAATCTATGTGTACTATATCAAATACGAGAAAATAGATTAAGACGCAACTGAAAAAAACAATGAAGGAAGGGGGATGTTGTTTTGACATGTGGTCTATATACTAATGAGCGCCTTCCTGGGATGTGTGTCATTTTCTTGGAATTGTAGGTTTCCTCTGTGTGAATGATGAAGGCTGACGGGATTACAAGCATAATCATTTCTCAGTCAGAAATAATGGATAGATAGACAGATGAAAAATAATAATGCCTGAGGGGAAACAGGAAAACTAACTGCGCAGGTTATACTGCATTGGCTCAGAATGAGATACAAGATCCTAACGCAGCAAAAGGAAAACAGATGCCGTAATTTCCAGAGGCAATGGTACCGATACATAAAGATACAAAAACATCATTTGGGCTGAATCTGAATTATGAGCTGTTGGAGATTTTGGATCATGCTATATAACACAGCTCCTGAAGTTCAAGAAATATTTTTGTGTGTCTGGGATTCCCCTACAATTCATTTTTAGCGGTTTTATTTGGCGTGCATGACTAACGTCTATCATAATATTCACCGCACTGGAGATTCTCGAATACATGTTTGATATTACACACATGTTCCATGTGAAACTGATACTGACTGGCCTAAACTGACTCATTTAAAGGAATAGTTCACCCAAAAATGAAAATTTTGTCATTTTTTACGCACCCTCATGTTGTTCCAAACCTGTATAATCTTATGTTGAACACAAAAGAAGATATTTTGAAGAACCCAACAGTTGTTGGTCCCCATTGACTTCCATAGTAGGGAAAGAAATACTATGGAAGTCAATGGGACCATCAACTGTTTGATTACCAGCATTCTTCAAAATATCTTCTTTTATGTTCAACATAAGATGAAACTCATACAGGTTTGGAACAACACAAAGGTGAGTAAATAATGACAAAATTTTCATTTTTGGGTGAACTATTCCTTTTCAGCCAACATGCAATGGTGCAACCCAATTTACTACCAAAAGTTATTTCAGTGAGAATGGCACATTAAACAAGTAATAAGATTGATCAGTGCCATCAACCAAAAAGGTAACCAAACTAAGCTAATTCCATACTATATAGTAGGCAAAAAAAAGTTGTATGTGAGTCATACGAATACATAAAACAGCAGGCGAAAAGTCAACCTACTACTTCTGCTGAGATTCTTAAGTGTGCATCTGGTGGACACTTTATTATCCCATGATGCCACAGAGAGTATTTGTGAATTGCAGTGAAGCAACACAACTGCCAAAGGTCACATGATAATGACAACATGACAGATGTAGTAGCTTACATCCGAAATACATTCACACTATATACATAGACATTTTTAATGGTTGCAAAGCAAGTTTCAAAGCAAATGTAGAACCTACTAGAGCTGCACGATTCTGAATAAATTGAGAATCATGATTTTCACATGATTCTAAACTAAGCAAAATAACATGTAATTTACTAGAGGCTGTGACAAAATATTAATTCCCTCATTCTATTCAAAAATGTTTATTTAATTTGAATGAATTATTTTTAAAAATTGTTTGAATACTTCACTTGTTCCATTACTGAAATGAATCAGCGTTTTTGAACGAGTCTCTTGAATGAATGATTCAATGAAATTTTTAAGAGTCACTTGTCACCACCTAGTGGCGAAAAAATAATCAACATTTTAACCAACAAACGTTATTGAAGCGCCATTTTGAAGCGAAAATTACTTTCAAAAAAATATGATAATCACTACCATAGACATGAGTGTTTATATCCGAACTATAAACCTTTATCCCAATACTTCTGTGATAACATGAATGATTGTAGGCTAGAGTTGAAAAGTTGAAAAGACTGTTTGTGAAGCTGTTTCATACCTAAACATGATAACTGCTTTCTCTACAAGCGGCAGCGTGAACACATATTTGAATGTTTCGGTATGACTTATCAAAGCAATAAGAAATATTAAAGAAATATTATAAATAAGGTTGTGTGGGTGTTTGAATCGAGATCACAATCTTTTAAGGATTAATCATGCAGCTTTAGTACCTATTTGATTTTGGACACAGTGAAAACACTTTCATTTTCTTTGAAATAACTTGCACAGATGAATCGTCGACAATAAGACCAGGAATCTGTATAAAGTAAATAGAATCACATTGCCAAGCACTCTAAAATACTTTACAATGTACTCACAATATCCTTTTTACAAGGCAGAGAAAAAAAAAACATGAAGCCAGAAGAATTTAGGGGTGTAAAATGATGGAGAATATAAGACAAAGCGAAAGATTAAAAAATAGAGGGATAAGAGAGAAAGTATGTGCTGTAAAGTACAAAAAAAGCCCTTCGGCATCCACTTCAAAGTGACCCCAGAGGGCTCGGGCGGGCCAGATGTGGTCCCGAGAGCAAAGCCTCATCCATCTTGCGTTCCATGAAACCCCCTGCAGCAGGACAACTTTTCTATATTTAGCTCCCTTCTTCAGCCTTGCTCAATCCATTGGAATATGTTCCATCTAGTTCCCTCGTTCTCCACCGCGTTCAGCTTTTTTTCCCCCAATCGGGGTCTGTTGTTTAATGCGTTTGTTGGTGTTCTGACGGAAGGTCTGTTTGGGCTACCAGGCCGTGGACCATCCATCTTCCAAACTGAGGTGGGCGGCTGAGTTTGTGGTATTTTTTTGAAGTTAACATCTAGAGAACGTCAAAGAAATGCAGCTAGCATGACGCAGGGCCTCGGCTGTGTTATGACAGAAACAGTCTTAGTGAAATGCACAGTTATGAAGGAGAAAAGAAGGAATAGGTCACTGTCACGGGTGACGCTGCGGACAAGCCTTATCTGATGTATCTAATTTGTTCAATGTGGAATCTGTGCATGTAGTAAATGTATAAACAGAGGCTATATATATCTTGTTTTTGCACAAGCCTGTGCCTGTTTTCTGAAAAGGAAACAAAAAAGCAGGGTTGAGTAATTGAGGAAATGAAAGATGACTTAAAAGGGAAGGATAACGTAGGATCAACCCTATTCCCAAATTAGTCCTGCTTTTAAAGGAAACACAAGAAAGTTGAATAAGCACCTCAGTGTTCGTGCTTTTGAAAGTGCTGTATATATTAAAACCCGCTTTGAGAGCTGTTCTGCTTCTAGGCTCGTTGCCAGAATGCCTCTCAAGGCTTGTGGTGGTGAAAGGTCCATGCATCACTGTGTACAATGCGTACGTGGGTAAATTTGCGTGCATTTCATGCACAGGTTCCACACATAACAGTCTGACCAACAGGAAGTGCAAAAAGATAGGCTTCGTGCCCAAGGGGTCGAGGTAGCCCCTGGTAGATGTTGTGGCCAAAAGCATTTTTAAAGGTTATAATAGGCCTATATATATATAAAATATAAAGGTTATAATATATATAATAAATATCTAATGTCAATATACAAAAATTATAACATATTTATATTTATAATAAATAAACATGTTAATATAATAAAATTAGTGCTGTCAAACGATTAATTGCGATTAATCGCATACAAAATAAAAGTTTTAGTTTGCATAATATATGTGTTTTCTGTGTATATTTATTATGTATATATAAATACACACACATGCATATATATATTTTGAAAATATTTACATGTATTTACACGTTTATATTTATATTCATAAAATTTATATTATAAATAAATATATTTAATATATAAATATAACATATTTTTCTGAAATATATACTTGCATGTGTGTGTATTTATATATACATAATAAATATAAACAGCATACACACATATATTATGTAAACAAAAACTTTTATTTTGGATGCGATTAATCACGATTAATCGTTCGACAGCACTAAATAAAATATATTATTTATTCATATAGATAGATAAATAGATAGATAGAGATATATAGATATCATTATATTCTTAATATATCAAATTAGTTTTATTTAATCATTTAATATTAGTTTTATTTAATTCATTAAATTCATATATTTATATTTTCAATTTTAATTTTAGTTAAAAGTTTTAGTAATTTAGTGGTGTGTTTTGGTATTTTTATTATTATTATTTTTATTTATTTCAGCTTTAATTATGCTACTATGTCAAGTTAAACTAAATAAAAATAAGCAATAAGTAAAATAAGTTTTTTTATTAAGTAAATAATAAAAAGTAACCTTTGCCTGGGGAAAAAAATTCAGTTTACTTTTTCAATACTTATTTATTTTATTTAGTTATCATCTATTTTATTATTTGTTTTTATATAGCTTTAATTTTAGTTAATGATAACTGATATATTTAAGTTCAGTATATTTATAGCATAGTATATTTATAAAAGGTAGATGAGTGTCAAATTACATTTTATAACTAAACAAATGAAGCTGTAACCTCTGAATGACAGCAGGCAGATAAACTTTCAGGGGAATCGCAGGTCACTGAATGGTGTTTACACAAAGCATTTTCTTTTCTGCCTCCTGTGTCACAGGAAATGTGAACTTGCACACTGACGGCATACATACTGCTATATTTACAAACCCCAATGAGCAAATGTTTTGGGAATCTTTGAGAAGGATGTTATGATTGTTTTCAATGAGTGAGGTCTAAGGAATGTTGATACTGTCAATATAATGCAACACACCGAATTTAAAACAGATCGCATGTTCTAGTAGTACAATAAATCTAGCCTTGTTGAATAGTTGAATATATCACCCAAAAATTAAAATTCAGTCATTTACCCAACCTCATGTTGTTTCTAGTATCCTGTGTGTTCTGCCAAACATCAATGGAACAAATATAATACATTTTTAGGTGAAATATCCCTTAAAAAGTTCTCACAGTACAAAAAAAAAGATTAAGATTATGTAGATTCACAAGGAAAGTATCCCACAAAATTGAGAGGAAAAGAAAAAGAGCAAAAGAGCACAGCATTGACCTCTCAACTCAGCCATATATTGACACTTTGCAGGGGCGCTCCTCACCCAACGTCCCAAACTGAGGCTTAACCTCTGCTGGAGCAGAACAAATCCTGGCCTCCTGAGTTGCACTTGGCCCCGTAATCTATCTTCATCCTATTGAGCCACTTAGCTCCCCTCTCCTGCCCCAACCGAGGACCCCGCAGGGAGTTGGAGAGCCAGCGTGGACCCTCCACACAGATTGATGGAGAAGGCTCACCAGCACCTCCAGGCTTTAGCAACAATGGGTTGAGGGTGAGGAATAGGTTAAAGGCAGTGGGAAAGAGTTTTGCCAAAGCATTTGTGAGTTCACACGCTGATTCAACCACTTATCAATTCTAAGCGAGCCACCAACATGTAATTAAGCAAATTAAAGGGATAGTTCATCTAAAAATAAAAACGACTTTGGAACCCAATGACTTACATTGTATGGACAAAAAAAACAACATTTTTTCAGAATATCTAGTTTGTGTTTCACAGAGCCAAGAAAGTCACTAGGGTTTGGAACGAGTTGAGGGTGAGTAAATTAGGACAGAATTTTCTTTTTAGATGAACTATCCCTTTAAAATGTTATAGACAGAGCACATTTGGTGCTTCCACAGTGGGTTCTTTACAGTATGGAAGCTACATTAAAACCGGGGCTTACAACATCTTAAATAAAAGCTGGTTCCAAGTTAACAAGCATTTTGAACCGTATGTTTTCTTTAAAGATTTTATGACGGCGTCAACTGTATGGTGCGGTGTAGTAGTGACGTGATTGACTGAAACAACCTCTTTCACAGTGGTTGATGTTACAGCACTAATAAATAGATGGGGTGCTTTGGCCCGGATCCTTGTGAGTCATATTTATGACGTACAGCTTTCTCATAACACTGTGTCAACATAAACATTCGCTCAGTGTTGAATCATGAACAGTTTCAAAGTAGCTGAGATCCCTAGCTTTTGAATTTGAACCAAATATCAATCTAGGCTGCAGGCTGAATTAAAATTAAATTTTTGAAAAGAAAAACACACAAACACACACACATACACACACACAGTGTATGCTTTCCAGAACAGAAATCCTATTAAAATACTTTAAAAATAAAATAAAATAAAAAATAAAATTAAATATAATTAAATTAAATTAAACGTATTATTTCCCCAGTTTCATTTTGTTTAACTTGATGTACTAAAATAACTAAAATTCAAATAAAAAGTAATAAAAAAACATAGACATATTTTTACAAACTAATACATATGTACTATTGCTATTATTGTTGATATTATTATTCACATTAATTAGATTTTTATATAATCAGCTATTATTATTTATCATTTTGATGTTAAATATAATTAAAATGTTAAGTACTGTAAAAGATGGAATTTAATTTGAATTGTCAGGAGGAAGAATTTACATATATATTACACCAAACATTCTATAATATATAACATACATACACATAAACTTTTATAAAAACAAATCTAAACTGTTATATAATAAATACATAACTGAGAAAATATGTAATTTGATTAGAACTGGTTAAGAAGATTTTACATAAATAAATACACAGTATATTAGATATTATTATTATTAGCTAATAATATGCAATATATAAGTTGTATGTTATATTTTATATGTAAATAAAATATACAAAAAATCTATAACTATAAAATACCTATATACACAAACATTTATAATCTAAATTTGTTATATAACAATTATATAACAATTATATATACAATTATATAAATTATACATGTACAAAAATATTGAAATCTAAATTACATAATTTTTACTCAATTTATTTATATATATATATATATATATATATATATATATATATAAATTCCTCTTCCTCACAATTCAAATTCCAAATCATGAATTAAAAGGAAGACAACTCTTCTTTTCCCACAGTTTGTCTCTTTTTAACTGAGATCAGATGAGACCTTCAGCACCAGCCAGCAGATGTGTGTGACCGCAGGAACACCTTCTTCACGACAACAAGAGGTGAACGAGGATAACAGGCTTGGTGAGAATCACAAACTGTGTTAATGTTAGAAGACAGTTGGTAAAATGCCAACAGAGCTTTCAGAGTTTGGATTTGTCGTCTACATGAGGGTGGCCTACATTCATTCCAGTGGACCGAAGGCCTCCACATGCCTCTGGAGCTTTTGACCTGCTAATCTTCTCCAAGAACCTCAAGACTTCATTTTGTCAGAGTGCACAAAACCAAATCATTCTATTACCCCCTCCAATCCAATTACCCTCTTCAACTCTCTCTCTCTCCTGGACTCTCACACACTCTAACAAACACCATCACCTCCCAGATCCCTGCCAGAGGCCTTTAGCGGGGCTCCCAAGCACAGACCGCAGAACGTACCAGTGCCGCTTCAGCTATGCAGAGATTAAACAAACACATCTGGCCCAGTTCACCAGCCGGACGGAAAAAGGGCCAGATTCCCACAGATATTGTGCTCATTTAAACCCACTGTTGCTCATCGGATATTGTTTTGGAACAATGCAAGAGAGTGCGTTCCTTTGAAATGAAAAATATTCATGATGAGCTAAAAGGAAGAGCTGGCGATTGTTTGTTTTCTCTGTCTTTGCAGACCAGGGTGGCTTAAGACAAAAGTCCACGAAGTCCACCATAAATTGCGGTCGATCTGAAGCCGGACTAAGACAGCTGTAAATCGGCTGCGGCGATCGTCCGTGAAGAGTCTTATTTTCCATCCTTTGCATGTCAGATTCGTTTCCAGAATGATAGAACATTCCTTTCAGTGTCTTTCACATGAGCCCCGAACTCGTAAATCGCTCAGTTGTCAGGTCTCTCTGTACTTCCTCTAAACAGCAGGACACGCACATTCTCTCCAGAAATGCCTTGTCCGGTTACAAACGAACTCCAAATGTTTAAAAGCTACGTACAACTAGAAACTAAACCCTTACTCTTTGAAAAACTTCATTCTTTAACTTTTATGTAGTAGGCCTAAACATGAGGTCTCAACCAATCAAAACCAAAGAATGCGAAACCTTTAATTTTGCTTAATTTTAAATTATGCATATACACTGCGATGTATTTGAAGGATCATGTGACACTGAAGACATTCAGCTTTGCTATCAGAAGAATAAATTACATTTTTATAATATATAATGAAATGGAAAACAGTTGTTTTAAACAGCAATAAACTGTCACAATTTTACTGAAATTGATTAATTTTGATTATTGCATTTACATTGAAATAGCTATTAAAAATCTAATTATAAATCCTGTTTTAGATGTTTAAAAATCACTGGTTAAGCTAAGCTGCACTGGTTTGGAATCCAAACAAGATGTGATGGCCTTAAACGGCCCACTAAAAGACTTCCTTTGGTGTCGCTTTGAATTCATTAATTCAATTCCCCAGACTAAGGGGGAATCCTGTTTGGATTAGCAAAGGAAAATCTATTTAACTTAGTCCCGCTAATGCAGAAAAGCCATTAGAAAATGCAGTCCCAGGACATCAACCTCAACCCCAGAACCTTCTCGGAATGAACGTGTGCCCTGGTCACTGACACACAGCATGTTCATTAGGAAACACTTCACAGAGCAAAGCTAAGCAACTCATCACATGGTCTACATACTGATCAACTCTTTAGAGTTGAAACTAAACCAGATACCAAAAACACAAGAACCCTATAACTAATTATATACATCATATATTTTAAAGGGGTCATCGGATGCAAAATTCACTTTACAAGTTGTTTGAACATAAATGTGTGTTGGAAGTGTGTGTACACATCCATCCTATAATGATAAAAATCCAGCCAGTGGTTTTTTAAAATCCCTATTTTAAAATCCCATTTCTCAAATCAGGCTGTTCTGAGAGTCCTGTCAGAATGAGGAAGTTCAGTACAGAGGCGTTTTGTTGTTGGATGTAATAATGAATAAAACAGTCATCATTTACTCCCGACATCTGAGCCGCTGAAGACGCAGAGGATTAACATTACTTTCATTTTGAAGTGAATGCGCTGATCCCCGATCTGCCTAAATGCGTCTATGTTCGCGCGAATCATTCGTGATCCAGCTTCATCTACAGAAGAAGTGAGTATAAGGGTGTTTTAAGAATCTTTGCAAATCGCCTTTCCTAATAATGTGCTAATTAGCCAGTTTTGTGGCTAAAGTAAACAGTACTGCTCGTCACTCCATGGAACAGAGGGGCGGGGTCAGCACAGTCATTAGCATTTAAAGCAACATGGACTAAAAAAACGGCTTGATGAAAACAGAGCTGATTTCGACAGGGTAAAGAAGGTGTTTTTACACTACCATTGAGAAATTTTAACCAAAGTATGTTATAGACTTTTCATTAAGACCCTAAAGAATCATATTAATTTGTGGAAAATGGGCATTTAAAATGACCCCTTTAAAATTGACAGCTACTAACCACAAACTAAACAATTCAATACAACACAAACAAAAATCATACTAAGTAAGTTCAAATGCTCACCTCTGTCTTTTTACCATGTGATCTCCCCAGAGAGGAAGTGGCTCCCGCAAGTCTTTCTTGGCTGTGCCGTTCCCTCGTGTCGGTTCTTCTGGCCATGTTGTTCCAGTTGAGGGACTGGTTCACCTCCGCAGCTCCGCTCTGCAACGACAGCACAAGAGATTTTAGCGTGGGACGGGACACACATTGTCTGGAACAGATGACCTCTGGAGATGACTATGAGAAGAAAAGGGCAGCGGTCGGTAGCAGAGACACAGGCTCAAAAAAATTTTGAAAATGGAAAAATGATGACCTTGTCCAGAATAACATGCAATGGTAAATCTAGTCTCTTGTTAAAAACTAGGGTGTCGTGAGGGCTCTGAAACCATCATGTCATTCCGCTAACTATCACGAATGGACATAGTGATACAAACAGAACAACAGACTGCAAGCACAAGACTTCGTTGTCTTGAGGAACCAAAAGGCACTTTTGTGTCTTGCTGTGAACCCTTGCTACAGGGTGGTTATGTCGCGAGTTTGCATGAGGTTTTTTTTGAAACAGCATTGAAAGTTCCCCATGGCAAGCTCCCAAGACAATGGAGCTCTGTGTCACTGTCACCAGTCTGGTCGAGTCTCTGCCAGCATGCAGCACATTCTATCTAACCCATGTCACAGACAGACGCCATGCACTGGCACATCAAGCAACTTCATACTGAATTCTTATCAGTTATCTAGACACAAAAGTATGAAACTATGAATGTCAGCTAATCTCAACTATGTATATATATATATATATATATATATATATATATATAGAATAGGACAATTGATCAGATGTGATTTGAATAAAATCCAAAAGCTAAAAAGATCATGCACATTTTAAAGAAGCTAAGGCAACATATTTTCCATTAAATGATTACTAATCAACAAACTGCATACTTTATATTTAGTGAGAAACAAAGTGAGAGTGACCTGCAGGGATGCTCTATCATTAGTGGTATGTCTCCGGGCGGTGTTGGGTGTGTCGGAGGGGGAAGAGCCAGCGCTGAGAGCTTCCTCTATGTCCAGATTGAGCTGATCTAATCTCTTCATTAGCTGGGTCATAGATTCAGACCAGGGAGACAGGACCTGAGGAGAATCCTGCATGCAGACATAAGAGACATACTGTAGGACATCACAGACAAACAAACACTGAGGATAAAACTGATTAGACAGACTCATTACATTAGACTCGGCCGTTCAGTCAAGGGTCTGTTTTCGTTTGATGTACAGAGCCAAAAATAACCAACTTGATGAGCCAGCACTGATTTCAGAGCGGTGTCGTCTTATTTCTCAAAGCTTTCAAAGTCACACTAAACTATGCTCTGCATAAAAACACTGAATCACGCCAACACGTTTCACAGAGGAAAATGTTACTGCTTAGACTTAATGGAATTTTCAGTTGTTTCATTTTAGTATCGACTTTGTCTCTGATGATTCTCCTAAAATTCCTTAGGAGAAATACAATGGAAACAAATAAGAGAACTGTTGGCATTTGGTGGGAGTACAGATCTATAAAATTATAGTGGACAGAACAGCCCAGATCTTTCTGACTGAAGAATCGGATGAGAAATAATTGAGTTCATACTGAGATCTCAGTTTGACATTTCAGTTCAATGCATAGTTTGAGACATCAGCGTAATCTTTTTAAAACATTTTCAAGGAATACATTTATATATGTTATGATAGCTAGAACAATAGAACAACTGAACAGAAGATTGAATGACAGAATGATAAAAACAACAACAGAAGGAATGACTGCTCGAACGAGAGATAGAACGATAGAACGACAGAACAACAGAACGACAGAACGACAGATAGATAGATAGATAGATAGACAGATAGATAGATAGATAGATAGACAGATAGATAGATAGACAGATAGATAGATAGACAGATAGATAGATAGAGACAGAACGATAGATAGAACGATCGATAGAACTACAGATAGATAGAACGATATATAGATAGAGCGATAGAACAATAGAACAATAGAACGATAGATAGATAGATAGATAGATAGATAGATAGATAGATAGATAGAGACAGAACGATAGATAGAACGATCGATAGAACTACAGATAGATAGAACGATATATAGATAGAGCGATAGAACAATAGAACGATAGAACGATAGATAGATAGATAGATAGATAGATAGATAGATAGATAGAGACAGAACGATAGATAGAACGATCGATAGAACTATAGATAGATAGAATGATAAATAGATAGAACGATAGAACGATCGATAGAACTATAGCTAGATAGAACGATATATAGATAGAACGATAGATAGATAGATAGATAGATAGATAGATAGATAGATAGACAGCGATAGAGTAATCGAAAGAACAACAGATAAGATAAGATAAGATAAGATGAGTGTTATCTATATTAATAAAGATAATAGTGTTATACTAATAAAATAAGCTAGATTTACATGTTGTTCTCTGACATTATTTTCTCCTGAGCAGTAAATAGCATTGAGAGTCAAAAGTCCCAGTGCCACACACTTTTGAACCAAAACCAGCGAGCAACCCAGCTGCCACTGCAGTCCAAACATAGTCGTGTGGTATTCCTCTCCTTTCTCCTCACTGCTACTTTCACTGCTCCCCAGACACCCCTACCAAAGAGTATAAATAGACTGTCCCGTCCAGCTCAGACAGGGCTGAGGGTTCCTGGGCTATAAATTACCTTCACCTACCTCACTTACCAAGCCGTAAATCAACAGGGTTGCCCCTTTACTGACAGGAAGTGGAGGGGCCAGAGAGCAGGAAGAGGGCACAGATGAACTGTGAGGAACATTTAACAGTAACGTCCCGGTACGGGAGACACAGCAGGCGGAAAAGCTCAAGTCCTTCTTGGGATCTGCAGCCCCAAGGCAAAGATTACAGCTCCCTCTCATCCTTACACAATGATGCTATTGACGGCTGTCATGCCAGAATGGGACACATTTGTCTCAGGCAGCAGAAATACATGGGTCAGTTGAAAAGGGGGGGGGGTGACATACGAGGCACGTAAAATCTCAAGGAATGTGGGCATGGTAAGACCCTTAACCAATTACACTCAAGATGCTGACATTCCTTCAGAGAGCGAACAAAGAAGCACAAAAGTTCTAGGGCAATTTTAAATGATACACTACCATTCAAAAGTATGTTTTAGAAGGAAGTCTTATGCTCACCAAGACTGCATTTGATCAGAAACAGTAAAAAGAGTAATACTGTGAAATATTATCACAATTCAAAATGTTTCAACATTTCTTGTTATTATCAATGTTGAAAACAGATGTGCTGCTTTTTCTATTTTTGTCAGGTTTGGGATGAGGCACTGAGTTTGGGCTGCAAACACAAAGGTAGTAGTCCTGGATCCAAGGTAGGGGTCTGAATCTGGCGTGACCTTACGATCTCCAGTCTGCCTGACCTTTGAGTTTCACGAGTCAAAGCTAGTGAGAAGGCTTTCTTGTTGTCTCTCTTAAGACACTAGCGCCGCTCTGTCTTGCCCTTCTGCGATGGACCAATAACCCTCTTAACTCTAACAAAAGACGATGCATTTGTTTATAACGCTCAAATCTGACCCCCCCATGCAGAGTCTCAAGTGAAAACAATTAGTGTCTTCTCAGAAATAAATGAGGATGTTGTTTGACAATGTCACAGAATTTTTTTGAAAGAAATTAATACTTTTATTAGTAAGGACACATTAAATTTATTAAAAGTGACAGTAAAGAGTCAAGACATTACAAAAGATTTCTATTTTAAATAAAAGCTGTGCTTTTAAATGTTCTATTTATCCAAGAATCTTCAAATAAAATCATGATTTTCAGCATCTTAGAATAAATTCTGAACGATCATGTGACACTGAAGACTGGAGTAATGGCTGCTAAAAATTCAACTTTGCATCACAGGAATAAATAGCATTTTATATTATATTAAAATAGACAGTTATTTTAAATTTCAATATTATTTCACAATAATACAGTTTTGATCAAATAAATAAAGGCAGCGTTGTTGATATTTAATAATAGTAAAGTATATAAAATGCTATTGATCATTGTTTATTCATTTTGTTCATAATACATGAACTAATGGGTAATTTATTTAACATAAAATGTCAAAAATGTATTAGTATAATAAAAAAATTAATCTAGAATGATAAATGCTGTTGAAGTACTGTACACTGTTAGTTTATGATTCCTCATACATTAAAGGGACAGTTCACACAAAAAATGAAAATTCTATCATTAATTACTCACCCTCAACTCGTTCCAAACCCATAAGACCTTCGTCCATCTTCAGAACACAAATTGAGATGAAATCCGAGAGCTTTCTGACCCTCCATAGACAGCAACGCAACTGACACATTCAAGGCCCAGAAAGATAGTAAGGACATCGTTAAAATAGTCCATGTGACATCCATGTGGTTCAACTGTAATGTTATGAAGCTATGAGAATACCTTTTTTGTGTACAAAGAAAACAAAAATAATGACCTTATTCAAAAATTTCTGTGTCAGTCTTTGACGTGCATTCACAAGAGTACCACTGCTGTCTATGCAGGCTCAGAAAGCTCTTGGAATTCATCACAAATATCTTAATTTGTGTTCCGAAGATGAACGAAGATCTTAGGGGTTTGGAACGACATGAAGGTGAGTAATTAATGACAGAATTTTTATTTGTGCGAGAACTACGTTTTTAATATGAACAAATAAATACTGTAAAGTGTTACCAATTTCACTTATTTACTATTATTCCTAAAAACAACAAAATATCAAGTAATGATTGCCACAGACATGTGGATTTTTCATAAAAAACAGTGTCTTGGTTCAGTGGCAGCCCTTGGAATCTGTTCCCTGCACAGAATGCGTGGTATTCAATAACCCGGCATCGGTTACAACACCCCTTTCCGCCCTGTCAGTCGTGAGAAAATACACTTGTCATGGCAACTAGGCCGGTATGAGTCAGTCCCACCAGATCAGCTCATCATTGTTATCTTCCACGGTGGACAGAATGGCCGAGGACCATAACTGCACCGCCGCAAATTGGCCACATTGTAAATCTCAGCACTGGCCCATTGACATGGAAATGAGGAGTCAAGTGCCTGGCTTTGGCATTGCTCTGGGCTTCCTGCCATGGCCATGCCACCCACTGAGCGTGCCAGCCACCTTCACCGAGAGAATGTAGCAATATGTCATCCTTAAAGGCCACCAGCCATAATCCGTTTGCTGAACTGCTTCAAATCCAGGTCAGATAAGACTCTAAGGAGGAAGAAAATCTTCCTACTTTTTGTTACAGGAGCCGTTCACTGTCAAACTGAATGTCTTTCCTCACAAGGATATGGACAGGCTAGAGATGCAGAGTTTTCCACAATTCCAAGACTTATGCAAAGATAAAATCCACATAAACAAGTAGAAATAACTTTACTGGTGCTATTGGCCACAATATGGGTAAAGGTTTGTATAGAGCGCCACCAAATGGTGAAGATGCAAAATGCATTTTTAAAAAATCTCAATAATTGTGGACTGTTAAACATCTAATATTTAATTTTCATATGAATTGTTCTATGGAATCTCATTTATAATTTTTGAAATATAAAAAAAATAAAAAAATAAAACAAACAGATTAAAAAAAAATTCTGTCCTTGTCCACAGACAGCTCATTGTGGTATTTCTTAAGAAGGTGCAAATGAGGCAAGGTCAGCGCTCACGTGAGGGGTACCACATTCTTTCACAGTTTCATCTTAAATCATGCATGAACAGAGAACGAGTAACAGGGGAGAGTCGAGCACGTGCAGAACAAAGGGGCGCTGGGGCCTAAAAAACCATCTCAGCTCACCTGCCCCAGAAAAATCCTTTTAACCTCTGCACATTCTGTTAAATACTGTAACTACACCACTGACACTGAGCAGTGACTGTAAGTCATCACAACCCTAGATGTAATTGGGCTTTCTTGGTTTGACAGTCTCAAGTACAAAAGTAGATTTTTTTTCCAATTACAATAAATAAATAATATTTATTACAAATATTTTATTTGGGTAAAAGCATCTGCAATTTAAAAATGTATATGCAAATATTATTTAATAATGTAATCTTTCATTATTTTTAATCATTTAAAATCAAAAGCAAATTCACTTCTAAATTAATACTTTTCAGTATAGAGCGAGAGAGAGAGAGGTCATTTTCAGAATAATACTATATACAGTTATACAGATTTTATAAACGCTTCATAACATTTTTTGCAATTTAAATATTTAAATTGCAAAATTTAAACTGAGTCATCACAAATGTAAAATTACCTATATGTAGCATAACTTTATGACGATTACAAAAAAAACACTGACTTGCAAAAAATGCAGATGTGACAATAAAATCTACTAAAATGTATATAATAAATAGAATGTATAGAATCTATTAAAATCTCATTTAAAATGTATAAAAAAGATTAAAAATATGATGATGGTAAAGGAATGGCTACTTATTCTAACAACGAACAATAGCTAAAGATATTAAAATGAATAGAAATACTGAACAACATTGACTCATTGTGCTTATGTAGCGATAAGAACAGAATAAGAGGGTGTGATCAACTTTACTCTTTGTCCTGGTTATCTCTGGTATGAATGGTATGGGACTTTTTGACAGGGTTTCTTAACCAAGCACGGTAGGGAATAAGCTATTGTGTTTCCATATGTGTACACGTGACACCTCTTTAAAGGCCAATAAACTTGGGATGGGAAGGTCACAGGTTGCAAACAGTCAGGTCAGGCATGAGGTTAGTAGAAAGATGCAAATCATCCATGACTGGCTCCAACTAAATGGAGTTGTAAGTAATGGAAGGCTAAGTTCACCATTGAACAGATGTTTGCAAGGACATCAGACTCAGCATTCCATGAAACAGAGGCTATTACCTATTACAGATGCTCAGGAAAGCTTCACTTTTACTTTAAAATGTGATTCAAATCATTTTATTTTCTTAAAGAATATATGAGTGCCTTGTCAATTTGAGTGCCTTGTCAATTTGGGTGAACTATCCCTTTAAACATTTTTTTTTTTTTAAACAAACAAAGTTCACCAATTCTACAAATTTAGACCAATGAATTTCCATGACTTTTCCATGATTTATCCAGTTATCTGGGACAACTGGAAAAAAGAGTTTTTTATTATTATTATTCAGACCAATTCCTGAGCAATTCCATGTCTTTCTGACAGATTTATGAACCTGCTTAACTCATTGAAATAAATGCACTTGAAAGTTTCACTCAAAAGTCAGACACCAACTATGGGTTGCGGGCAAGTTTTAATCTAAACAAGCACAAAATCTAGTCAATAAAATATTTAAGATCAAAGCAAAACTAGAAAAAAAAATCTATATTCACTACAGAAATAGCCATTACTTTTCCATGACTTTGGAGATTTTATTACCTGCATGACTTTTACAGACCTGGCAAACAAAAACTCTCCAATATTTCCAAGTTTTCAATGACCGTGAGAAACCTGAACAGCACACTTAAAGCTGAAATGAACAACAAAACAGTTTAAATGTACTAATGCAAGACATTTGGCTTGCATTCATTTCAGAATTTTAACACTTAGTGTTTATAGGTTGAGCCTGAACCAGAACGTTTGTGGAATATTAATACAGTACTGAACTGAAAGCCATACAGACATTGAAAACTAAACTATCCTGCTTAAAGACAGCTAAGCTTAAACAAATCTCTAAAGGCCTATTAAACATCTAAGCAACATTGGACCCTCACCTCTGTACTGCTGCTCTCCTCCTCCGCCTCATAGCTGCTGCTTCTAGTGGGTGGCAGCTTGGTGCTGGAACTTCCTTCTCCATGTACTTGTCCACAGGTTCCTTTCCTCCTTTGTTTCTCTAGTCCACCACCGTTTTGTCTGGAGCTTTGGAGAATTTCTTTGCACTTGGGAAACACATCGTCACCATCATCTTCAGAAGAGGTCTCACAAGCATCTGAACTCTCATTGGCTCGGGCGTTCGAGATTAGACCCAAAAAGCTGTCGTAATCTGCAAAGGTAATGGAGCTGGGCTTGTGTTTGATGATTCGGGGTAGATCGGCTCCCTTGGTGACTGGCAAAGGAGCTGAGTAAGGGTGCTCAAGATGGGATGGTCCCACTGGAGAGGATGCAAAAGAGTAAGCTGGTTCTGATATGGGTCTGACTGTCAAACTAGAGAAACGATTAGTAGTAGATGAGGTGTTTGAGGAGTCTACATCAACGCTGTTGGTCACTGGACTATCTGAGGGAGTCAATAAATAGCTGAACCCGGTCTCAGCATCCATTTGGAGGTCAGGTTCACAATAAACGCCATTTAGTTCAGGTTTTGAGGTTGATATTGGAGTGGAAGTGATTTGATGTTCAATGTATTTCATTGTCTTTTCTTTTGTGAGACAATTCGAGATTTGAAGACAAGGTTCATCTTTGCTGACGAGCACTGGTACAATTTGATTGATCTTCTCTAATGAACTTTTATTCTTTAGCTCAAGTTGTGGTTGGTCTTTTAAAGGCTCATCTATAACAGATGATAGCGAATCAGAAGTACCTTTTAAGGTCAGGTTTCTATCCATGGCTGAATCTGCCATTGAAAGCTCTACTGAGAAAGTCATTTTGCGGGCCTCTTGCAAAGCTGATGACCTCTGTCCCTCTAAAGTCATCATGGGTTGATCGTCCATGTTTCAATCTACAGCTTGAAACTAGCCATAAGGAATATCCAGAAGAGTTTTTGTATGATGCCAGAAACTGCCACGTTCATCATGTTCCACCATTTGGACTGAACTGTTTCCTCTGCGCTAATTAGCACTTTGTGCCAACCATCCTGAAAAGAAAGAACAGATACTATAATGAGTTTGCTTTAAATGTGTGCATGGCTTTTTCTAGCTAGGTACATTTACTTAATTTGCATACTTAAGTGTGATTATGCCATTTCACAGATCTCAGACAAATGTCTGAATTACTTTTTATATTTTCAGTGGTAATCAACAGTATGCCAAATTTGTGCAGCGTTTACCCCGGAATATTGTTTTAAATGAGATAAGGATGCATCGCTTTGAATGGGATTTTATAGAAGGACACATATATTCACAAGGAGCAGGAAACATGAGTAAAATGGAAGAGTAACTAGGAAGCCCACAGAGAAAGAATCTGAAAAAACAAAGAATCTCACAGATGGAGAAAGACTGAATCCCAAAGAGACACTCTGGGAAGAGTAGAGAGCCTCACAGAGGCAGAGAAGGGATAACGGAATCCCAGAGAGGCAAAGAGGGAATAACAAGGAATCTTGCACAAGTAGAGGAGGGAATAACAGGGGATCTGAGGGGTTGAACATCTGGCTCGGGCTGAGAGCGTTCAAGTCTGGATTTGTTGAAGGCACGATGGTAGTGACATCAGTGCTATGAGGAATCTGGCTCTTCGCTCCCAGTGGCTGATTTACAATGTACCCGTCCATTCATCAGACGACCTAAATGTCCCAGACCAAGCTGTGGTTAGCAACCCTGCTAACCCCCTCATTAACCCCCAACCACGCTCCACAAAAACACACATTAAACCACAGGAAAAGTCTGATTGGTGGAGAAAGAAAGAACATTCCTTTCTGACACCTTAGCTGAAGAACATCATCTAGAGAGATGAACTGTGAAAGACAAAGATTATTGCTGGCAGGATGTTTCAATCAAGGGACTGATCACGTGAAATCGTGCTATACTGAGATGTGATTGGTTGGTTTTGTAAGATTTATTAGTTTAGTATGCAAATTGCATCTGACAGGCCAGATCATTCCAGAAGTGAATGCTGGGCTGCGGAAAGAAAATGGGTAAATTACAAATAACATGGGCATTAAGATTTTGTTTTTATAAAAATAAGATGTTAGGCTTAAATTCCCAAGTGAAAAATAAATATATTAAAATGCATTTGAAATATATTTATTTCATGCTAAGTCTACGATAAATACATTTATGTACTTAATAGAAATACCCTGCAATTGTACTTTTGGTATACTAAACTGGTATACTTGGATTGAAACAACTGATTTTGTGCTTAGAGCACTTTAAATGTGTTGAAGTAGTGATGAAGTCCAACTAAAGATATATTGAAGTATTTAATTGTGCTAAATCGGAACTATTGCAAGTATACTTCAGGTACTTTAAATTGAAAACTTTAAATTGAACTTTAATTGGTACTTTAAATTGAAACTTTAAATATCTTGCATTTAAAGACAGACATTATTGAAAAATCATACAATCCTCATTGATAGGGACATTAAAACACATTTTAGGCTTACTATCAAGAAATGTGCATTGTGCACAAATAGTACTCCAAATAAAGTTTAATTATAATTCTTATATCATAAGTCTTGAGTAACATGTCAGTAAATATGTTAATAGATTTGAACTGTACTTAGTATGAAATAAATGTATTACTCATTCATTTAAATGAATAAGGTCAAGTGCATATTTTAGACGCTAATCACCATTTCAATCATTTTTTAGCACTTAAATAGTCAATGTGAAAAAAAAGGTTTTAAAGTGTACAAAATGTACAGATGTATATAATTAAGTGTGCAGTCTTGAAAAGTGACATATTTTGTTTTAAAATCAATATTTACACTTTTAACCAAAAACCCCTAACTACTCAAATATTTAAATAACAGCCATTCAATTCTTGATTGAGAATTGCCTAAAACCTAAGATGAGTCAACTCAAAACAACTTTCATAAATAGCATAAAAAATATATATTTTTCTAGTCTAACAGTAATCTATTATAATCAAAAAGTAAATAAGAAGAATTACAATAAACAACAACAAAATATAAATAAGTTTTCTTTTTAGATAATAACTTACTTTGAGACTTCTAAATACATTTTTTATGCTATTGTATTTCTGAACATTGTTTCAAGTTATAATACGTCTTGTGTGTTATATTTTATATAAATATAATGTATGTATTTTATATAAATATTACATATTTAGCACTATTAGTCACAGAATAGCACAGAAATATCAATATTGATCTTCCAGCGGTCAGAACTCAGAAACAGAAAAAAAAACATATTTCACTGACTGATATGCTTATATCTTCACAACGAGTTTCTTTTCATGTACCTTCCAGTATGGAACTTTTGCCAGTAGTCATCAACAGATGGAAATACTGAATATTCCCGTGCACTCCCAAGCATGCATAGAAAATCAGAGCTGTATCTGTGGTGTTAAATGTGAGAAGGGGGCCAGCTGGCAGCCCTGACTGTGGCCTTCACTCATTTAACACGTCGCCTTGTGCTTCGCTCTCATTTTATCTCTCTCTCACACACATACTCACAAAAACATGGTCAAATTTCAGCAAGAGAAAGGAAAACATGCACCTGCCCTTAACAAAACCTCAGGGCTTTAACCTTTAAAAACTGATAAGAACAGTGACCAAACACCGCACAAGGTCAGTGACTCATAGCCACCTACAGCTCTTGACTTCCCATGTGCCTGCAACACATGCAAACATGCTCATATGAAAATCACAAACAGTATATAACACAGCTTATGCAATATTTGACACTATGCCTATATGTCAGATATTACAATGCACAAAAAACCTGTATAATGTTAGTTCACATTAAATAATTTGGACATGCTGTATTTCACTTAAAAGTACTTTAAATAGCATCTTGCTGATTATTTTATTATGCATAATGCATTTTTAATGGAACTCACACAGAGAGATTACAAAAATAAATTTGTCAAATCATAAGACCGTTTAAAATGATCCAGTCAGAAGGCAAATGTAAAAAGTGATTAAAATGGTGACAATTTTGGTGATCAGTAACTAAACCGAACACTAATCTTTAGTATCCTTTTAAATATTATTAAGTGTCACTCAGCATGACAGGGTTCATATTTGGAAGTTGCATAATTGGAAGTTACAACATTTGTTTTGTAATTTGCCCAAAAAGAGAAAACTTTGTCTCTCATGAGAAACAGTGTTGCTAGTGTAACCCTGATTAGATCTAGTCCTCTCACCTCCTTTCCTTTAGCCCGTTTTTCTCTAAAGCCACAGTAAAAGGAGGCCTCCTCATTCCCAGCTGTATAAAAGACTTGATCCAAACAGCCAAAGAGGATTCTGCACTGTGAATGTCACTCAAGCGTTCTACAAGTTTCTCGTTGAGCGCAAAGTGTTGCAATACATGAAAAGGGGCAAGCAGTGTTTTCTTTTCACTTTACACACTGTGAGTGACTGTTAACGCTGCCATTCCCATTCATTTTACAGCGATCGTTATTAATTCATTACACAGAGTACGTTTCACCACAACTGTAATGGTCCTGTAAAAACGTACACAGAGTTACTGACACGTGTAAAGCTGAAATAGTCCTGTGACTCCTGACAAATGTTCCTGATGTTTGATATGCATCATTCAGAGTCACATTTCTCAGCATTTTTAATGCACATCAAAAGTGTGCATTATTTATTTTAATGTTAGAAATTTTCAAGATTGCATAAGGAAAATGTATATTGTATATTAGGTCCTGGACATCATTTCTCTTTTAGTATTTTTATTCACTTTTTTACCTTCACTGGTTTATTTTAAATGGCCCAGCAATCCACCAAATGCGTAAAAATGTGCGATATAACATTGCAACTGCAAGAAGTAAAGTTTCAGTTATGACAAATAAAGACGCAGTTAAAAGAAAGAGTCAAAATTGTGAAATTTAACATTCAAAATGCATATAAAGTGGCACTTATAAGAAATAAGGATGCAATATAAAGAAAGTCACAACTGAAATTTAACAGTCAAATTACAAGATATAAATTTATACGAAAAGATATAAAGTGGCAATTATTAGAAATAAATATGCAATTAAAAGAAGAAGTCACAGTTGCGAAATATAACTGTCAAATGGCAAGATATAAATTCACACTGGAAGATCTAAAGGGGCAATTATGGGAAATGAAGAAGCAATTACTTGCTTTTATTAACAGGCTTCTGTTATGTAGTCTCTCCATTAAAAAGATGAAGTTGCATGCATAAATAATTCTAAAACAACTAACTAAATGCTATTTAAAATAGTTTTAGATGCAGTAAATGCAAAATGTCACAACCCGTCTAAAGCTGTTTAAAGCATATGTAACATTTTCCAGCGAGTCCTGACATTTCACTTTCACATTTAGAAGGACATTAAACTTTAAATGTATTCATTTGGCAGACACTTTCATCCAAAGTGACTTCAGGCTATCAGTATTCTCTGTCATGAACTCTATCCGTCATCCACCTGCACTGAAGAGTCTCCAGCAGGTCAGCACTGAAGCTGAAGTCTCTGCCCTACAGACAGACTTCTGCATATTAAAACAATGAAGGCCATCTCACCTTAGAGTACTTCAGAACGTGCTGGGAAGTCCAACGGCCATCACAGTCATGATGAGGAGAGTGCAAAGTGTCTAAGGTCCCACTAAAACCAAGAAACAAGCATGTGGACGCACTCAGCCTTCGCGAGCGTCTCCTTTGCCTCTTCTCCTTGGAAATTCAAGGCAACTCCTCCGCAGAGGGAGAGGTGCTGTCATCACAAATTCCCCAAAATCCCCACAGGCAACGGGAAGCCTCAGCATGCAGTGACTAAGTCATTCAGAGTAAGAGTGGAAGGGGAGGAAGAATGTATAGTTGTTAGAATGATGGTTTGGAGGAGGAGTTACGGCTAAGGGGAAAGGGTGAAAGAGAGGAAGAGAGAGAGAGAGAGAGATACTGTTGTGTAAACAAGGCCTGCATACAGCATATTTGGATGTAAATGGCCTGGACTGGGTTTAATTGTGAAGGAGAACAGATCCATGTCTCATTGTATGGCTCTGACCCCCAGTTCAACGGGCTGGATGCATTCCAGGTTACGCCACCGTTAAACCCACAGAAAGCCATACGGATACTTTCAAAACAAAAGGAATGGACGGAATAGGAAAGAAAAGGAGATATTTCACTTTACCATGGCTTTTTCCTTTGGGAGAGCTATCCCAGGAAGTTCTGCAGTTGTGTCCAAATCCTAGGGCATAAGTCAATGACTTATAAAGCAGTGTTTTTGTATGAAGGTACTTAAAGATTGGTTTCCAGGGAACCATAGCATCACATCTAATGATCTGGAACAAAATTCAAGAGCACTTTAGAGATAACCAAGTAAATATTTAATGGCTACAATGCTTATTTCTTGGTAAAAATGGAATCCTACAATGGGGGGGGGGGCTTCTAAAATTTACATTTATTTTAAAACACACACATACAGCAAATATTTTGAAAATATTTACGTTTATACATTTATATATTCATATTCTTATATTTGATATTATATATAAATATATTTTATAAACAACATTTTTCTTAAATATATGTTTGTATTTATTTATACATAATTTATGCATAAATATACACAGTATACACAAATATATTATGTAATAAAAACTTATTTTGGATGCGATTAATCGTTTGACAGTACTAGATATAATTAAATATTTAAGTTTAAAAACAGATCAACTGATAGTTTAAAAATCTATTTAAATATATTTTAAAAACAATTTATAATTTTTTTATAATGCTAAAACTTATGTTCATAAAAAAGAAATCTTTTAAAAAGTCTTTTTAAAAAATCATTTCACAAAAATATTACTTATTAAACTCTGGATTCAGACATGCTCTGATTCTCAACAGACTGCATTATCCAGGTGAAGCACCTTCAAAGTACCTCATATAAAAACTCCAATGCTGATGTTCTCTTTTCCGAAATTATCTGTGCATTTCCTTCTGTGGTTGAGAAACATCAATCAGCTTGTTTGTTCACCACTGTCCTCGCTCACCCTAGAGGAAGCAACGGTCACAAATCAACACAGACTCCTGCTGACCCCATCAAGAGATAGAGAGAGGAAAGAGGAGGGAGAAAGAGAAGGATCCCCTTCATTCACAAAACACTCTTCCATTCTGCCTGCAGCCACTATCAACAATGCTTTCACATTACTCAAAGAAGGTGCTCATTTTACATCGGTCCAAAAATAAAAGCCTCATTAGCAATTTAATGTTTCTGTGTGTTTACATAGGCCACACTAAAAAGGTCATATATTAAGTAACACTTTCTGAAGGAAAAAATAAAATGTGAATGGTGTTCACCTATAAACAAAAATGGCCACCACAATGATTACAGTGTTTTGTGTGTTTTTTTACCATGCTTTACAGATACTAGGGTATTAGGTGGTTGCATACTAGCCCAAGTAAAAAGAGATCTCTTTCTATGCTATTCTGATATGGTTTTAGATATGGTTAAAAACGGCACAATTTAACATAGCATACATGTTAATACACCATAAAAAAAGGATGTAGAAAAAAACACTCCAATAATCTTTGTTTTATTTAAAACCTCGAAATTTTTAGAGCGAGTGACCAGTCAAAGTTCAATACTTATGGTTTGCGGTTGGCTCAAGCTAAGAGCAGAAAGAACGATCCACAATATTGCTCTTTAACCAAAGCATAATTTGATTCTAAAAGCAAAATGTCCAATCTTTTAGTGCATATTTCCATCAAATGGAAGTGTTTTCTTTTTAAAATCCCCATTTGATATTATTAGGCATGGTAATAACCCTCATAATTCATTACCAACTAAATAAATGAAATAAAGAAACGCTGAACGGCGGCCAAAGCCGGCTCAGCATTGCCATGGGTGCTGCCAAAATTTACTCTGAGGCTCCATAATCTTCAAAGGCGCTCGAGCGAGAAAAAAGCAAGACCTTCTCAAAAAGAGAGGGCTTATGTCACCACCAGTCTGTACTACATGGGGATCACCACAAGGGCAGCAGATGAAAAGCAGCAGCAGGCTGAGCGATTGACAGGACTGTGTGAATGGATGTCTTTATTTGCAGTAGTGGAGCCCTGGAGGTGAGGCGACCCTTCTTTGCGCTGTGGGGTCCGGCTTACACACAGCTGGATCTTCATGTAGCTCAGCCAAAGAGGCTCTCTTCTGATCTCTTTCCTCCAGCACTGAAAAGCAGCCCTGTTTCTTGGATTCTCTATGTAAGGTTTGTGGCTGAGAAGACAAGGAGCTCTCTCTCTCTGTAGAACCGCTATAACGCACATCCACTGAATGCCACACAGAGTTGTGCTTCTGTAGTGCTCCTCTCACTGAGAAGATCAATTATTAAATGACCTGTTCGGCATTCTGAATGCCTATGTCCAGTTATGTCAGTTATTTCTGACACAGATTTTAAATCAGATCAGAGAACTCATATTGAGAAATATCGTCATATTATGCTTTCAAAAATGAATTTGTCAAACCATAAGACCAAATGATAAATTTGGATTCGTTGGAGTCATTTTGTCCAATTCATTAAAGGAACCGTTCACTAAAAATGAAAATTGACTAAAAAAAAAAAAAATGTACTGACCCTTAGGCCATGCAAGATGTAGATGAGTTAGTTCTTCATCAGAACAGATTTGCAGAAATTTAGTACTACTTCACTTGCTCACCAATGGATCCTCTGCAGTGAATGGGTGCCGTCAGAATGAGAGTCCAAACAGCTGATAAAAACATCACAATAATCCACGAGTAATCCACACAACTCCAGTCCATCAGTTAATGTCGCCTTTAAAAGTATAGCATCTCAAAGCGCTTTACATACATATACAAATATGAAGTAAAAAAATACACACAAAAGTACAGGCAGTAAAAACAATCAAACAATACAAAACCAATATAATAAAACACAAAGTAATCACATAAATCACATAAAAGCTACCCTGAAAAAGTATGTTTTAAGGGACAATTTAAAAACACTTAGAGATTCTGCATTTCTAATCTCAGCAGGCAGAGAATTCCACAATATAGGATCCAGTGAAGAGAAAGCCCGATCACCCATAGTTTTAAGCCGAGTTGTTTGAACAGTTAAAAGACCAGCTTCAGAGGAGCGTAGAACACGTGTAGGTGTGTAGGGGGTTAAAAGCTCTGACAAATATTGAGGAGCCAAATTATTCAAGGCCTTATAAGTGAGCATGAGAATTTTAAAATCAATACGAAAACTAACAGGAAGCCAGTGCAATTTTTCCAAGACAGGTGTGATGTGCTCCCTTGCACTGGTTCTAGTCAGAATTCTAGCAGCTGAATTTTGTACCAACTGTAATTTACTTAGGGTAGCTTTTGACACTCCAGCCAGCAAAGCATTACAAAAATCAATACGCGAAAACACAAAAGTGTTGATTAACTTTTCGGCCACAGAAAAAGTCAACATGGGACGTAATTTAGCAATGTTTCTGAGATGAAAAAAAGATGTTTTGACTGTATTACGAACATGCGGATCAAACGTTAAGTTGGCGTCAATATCACCCCCAGATTTTTTTAGTTTAGTTTGAAACTGTAAAGCAGAGCCATCCAGACCTAAAGTTACGGACTCTTTGCGCAACTGGTGAGGTGAACCAATAAGCATCACTTTGGTCTTGTCACTGTTTAGACAGAAAAAATATTCAGACATCCATTTTTTAATCTCAGTAAAACATTGAGAAAAAAAGACACAGGCATATTGACATCTGGTTTTGAATGTATATAGATCTGAGTGTCATCGGCATAAAAGTGAAAGTTAAGACCAAGTGTTCTTAAAAATTGGCCAAGAGGAAAAATGTAAATACTAAAAAGTAAAGGGCCCAAGACTGATCCCTGGGGAACACCAGAGTGCACCAAAGTGAACCAAAGTTATAAAGTGAAAAGCTATGTATAGGAGCCCTCTATACATAATATTGCTTTCTTCAGTAATGAAGTAGTCTCATCTGAATCAGGAGAGAAATATGCACAGATCAAGCACCGTTTACAGGTGAAAACATGTGAGAGGACAACAAGGGATGGACTTATTCCACTGGATGAAGCATTATTATGATTTATGAACTATTTCGTTCAGAAGAAATTGTTTCAATTTAAAACACCTTAATGATGAATTTGTTTCTTTAGAAGATGCAGCTTTTTACTTCACAAGATATTAATTGATAGACTGGAGTTGTGTGGATTACTTTTGGATTATTGGTGATGTTTTTATAAGCTGTTTGGGCTCTCATTCTGACGGCACCCATTCACTACAGAGGATACATTGATGAGCAAGGGATGTAATGCTACATTTCTCAAAATCTGTTTTGATGAAGCAACAAACTCATCTTCATCTTGGATGGCCTCAAGGTTAGTACATTTTCAGAGAGTCTCATTTTTGGGCTAACTATTCCTTTACAAAGAACTGGCTCTTAAGAATAATTTACTGTCAGAAAATGCATTAGCTGGATTTAAATTCATGCATTTCTACATGAATTTTGGGATATCACATTAAAATTCCTGATGCAAGCTGCACATAAAATCCCCAAAATGTTCATTAAAACGTGTGCATGCTTGAGGAAGAGCCATTTTTAATTCACTAAGATGATATGTGCATAAATTAAGATGTAAACACATTTACTGAATTGCATCATTTCTTTAGTGAATCGGATGCTAGAACACTTGCTATAACAAGCGATAATTCATTCTTACTGAATTCCCAAGTGTTCTGTCTGCAGAAAAACACAGACATTGAAGAATTGTTAACAGAGCCATATGTCAAAAAAACAACAACATTTGGTTCTAGTATTTTTTTTAAATGAAGCCCTAGAAGAGCATTATTCCTACTGTCTTATTTATGGCTGTCAGCCATATAGACACATCCACCATGATCCATATGCCAACCCCCACAATCTGCCATAAAATATGACAACACCTCAAGCAGGATGCATCTCGTTAAATCTAAAAATATTTACATACCTCCATACAGCCCAGATCGGGCCTGTTCCTTTTCGCAAAGTACATCTCAGTCGTCTTATTATAGAGATATCTATGCATGAGTATAAACGAGATAGAGGGTTAATTTGAAACACAAATGCCCATAAAAAAAAAAAAGTTACACTGCATTGTAATCAAATCAGAGTGCTAATAATAATAAAGTTCAATCACAACAAGCCAGAGCAGGAGACTTTTTCTCAAAAAAAGTCAAAGCATTTGCTAAGCAGCATTCCACAGATGAATGTGGAAATGGTGCTATTGTGTTATTATTTACTCTTTTCTAAGCAAAGATTATGAAGCTAACAGTGTTAACAGAGAGACAGAGGCAGGTATGTCTGAATATAGTGGGCGACACTGGAGCGTTGGTGCGTTTATAGTATTAAATCATAGGTGAAGAAAGGGACAATCTGGCAATACTCCAACCGTGGGCTTTTACAATAGTCCAACATCAATCACTGAGAAAACAGATGAGAGATTGGAAAATAATAGTGAATGTTTTGCGCAATATTTTCATGCTCAAATGGCGTTTAACCTCCAGCGCTTCCAACCAGCCTCATCCCACACTAAACCTTGAAATTCAGACACTTACGTAACATTAAACTGCCTCTAAAAAAAAAAAAACACACAAAAAATGAATAAAAACACCCCAGCAATGCAACTTGTTAAAACATTCCAGCAATGCCTTTATATTTGACTCAATATTCCCATTCCGTTTCAATTCTCTGACAGATTCCCGACATTCCAGAAAGCCTAGGCAGGTGTTCTGCATTATCTCCTCACCTCGCACTCCGGTTCTGTCTGTGCCCTAAGACACTCGACCCATCCTTATAAATCTAACTTAATGACCTCGGTGGTAACTAACTCATCGGCCTTGGGTTTCGCATTAGCTAAGGCTGTCAGACTCAAAAAGAGACAATGGATCAAAGTTCTCACTAAGCAGTTGCTTCTAAAACATGTGGTTAAGGTTGTTGTACATGACTTAGGTACCAGAAAAGGTGCTGAGATGCCATCTATTTGCTGCTGAATACATAAGAGTGTCCAAAGCTGTTTATGATTCCAAAACTGAAGATCAAGACATTGCAACAAGAGGAATCACTGCGCCCTTTCAGGCCTCTTTAAAGAACCACTACTTGGAATATGTACACTGCAAATCATATTGTACTGGGTGTGTTTTCCTTTTATCAAATCCGACTTACAAATGAATATAATATAAGCAATTAAAACCAACAAAAGAGCAATAATATGTAAGTGCTATGACAAGTCTCGGTTAGTCTAATGCAGCACACAAAGCAATGTTTTTTTAAAATAATAAATAAAAAGAAAACAAGTACAAAAAAATCATGGAGAGAATGCTAATGTTAGAGGATCATTTTTTATAGTAAATAAAAAGAAAACAAGTCGAAAGAATAGAAAAAGAATAGGGAACACTAGTGTTAGAGGGTCATTTTTTTAGAATAAATAAGAAGAAAACAAGTATATAAAATAGAGAACGCTAGTAAAACATTAAACAAAAATACCCACAAATTAAGAAAGATAAAATAATTAAAGATAAAACAAATATTATTTCTCAGGTGAAGCCTTATTTCAAAGATGTTTAGAAGTTTTTATTCAACAACAAGCCATATAATTTTTACCATGTTGGTAGTATAAGTAAATAAACAATGTTTATTATTTTTCAGTGTTAGTTGCACCAAGACATCCCCATTTATTTGTCAGCAAATGTCCACCAGATTATGTAAGGCTCATAAAACTCTAGGACTTCTGTGAAAACTGCAGATCGTAAATCAGCATTTTTATATGCCTGTTCATGGATAGTCTGATTGAGCCCAGTGCATTATTAAGTGTTTCTGCCGTTTTTCACCACAGGCTTTTTCCTCTAGTCATGTAGCTACAATTTCAATAAATAAGTAAAAATCACAACTTTTATTAAAACAATGGTAAATTATATGAAATTAATGAAAATGAAATAATGAAAATAAATAAAGTAAATGAAAGAAAAACCAGATTTGTGAGAAGCCAGTTTTGAAGAATGCACATCAGTGAAGTAAGATCTGATACATATGGCATCCCAGAAGTCCCAACAGGAGATTGTGCTGACTGATCAACCTCATGTCTTTAACTGGCATCTCTCAGTTTGAGTCCATCTGCTCAGCGGACCCAAAGTTTTCCCTGACGAGCAATGCTGGAGAATTATTAGTATTACAAGCATTTGTTGCTGACTTGCAAAAAGATTAGTTCAGTTCAAGAAGCTAGTAATAACACTAATGCTAACGAGCGTTCAGTAAGCGTACCAGTTTGCTGATCTTACAAAGCCCCATTGTGTGTCTATCAGTAGATTTTCCTGTTAGCACTATTTCTGCATGACACATTTATGCAGAAACATTTTTGAAATATCTCAGGTCTTAAATACTGGTTGGGGTTTACATTTACATTCCATTAAACCTCCAGCGTCCCATATTTTAAGAATTTCGCTCATATTTTAGGCCATGTGGCAATAGATGACAACATTCCACAGATTTATGAATAACCAGAGTGTCATTGCTCCGGCTGTGCGGCGGACTCGCTCCTATTTTCGTGACAGCATGATTGGTTGGTGACTTCCCAAGGGGATTATAAGAAACCTCAGTGTTGATATTTTCCCTCATTTGTGCTTTTGGGGTTTATAGATTTCCAGATTCATTGCAAAACCAATAGCAGGGAACCGCAGGGGCCCCTAGACGCCCCTCTGGCACCAGCTGAAAACGCCCAGGTTTAAACAGAGCAACAGGAAAATGCTTCGGAACAAAAGTACGAAAAGAGCAAACGCTGCAGGAATAGATCAGACCACTAGTACTTTTGTGACTTTGAGTCAGCAATATTTCCTATGAGTCGTCAAGAAGACAGTGCTGCATAAAAATACATAAAGTCAGTAAAAACAACAGTTCCAAATGGGTGATTTTGCAGGGATGCCTTAGAAGAACCAAAGAAACTTTCAGTCAACAGTTCTTAAAAGAACCATATTTTCTTAGTGTAAAGAATGTTTTGATAAACTAAAGAACTTATGTAGAATGGAATGATTCTATGGATGTAAAAGATTCTTAATAGAACAATCAATGCCAATACATTTATTTTTAAGAGTGCATTATGAAAATTTCTGTCCCATGAACAAAATTTGCAACCACTATCAGACATTTGCTTCCCACAAGCTTGCTTTGTTCTTAAAGGTTCCTAAAGCATCGTGTAAATTTGACATTCACATTGCTTTGATTGGCTGATTATCCTGTCAACACAATAACATTCACCTATCATGTTCATAAAAGCTCTGCGGAAATGGATGGAAAAACAACGTTACATTCAGACTGAAATATGTGAGTATGGTGTTTTTATAGTGAGCACTATGACCTTTATACCTACAATGTTTACCGAGGATTTGTTGATTAATGGTCCAAAAAGCTAAAATAAATACACATAAAATACACACAGATAAATACACATAAAAATGAACAAATAACAAAAATGGACAGGAATGGATAAAAGAATAAATTACAAGTTTAACAAAATGTATAAAAATGTGTAAACTTGATGACATTTGTCAACTAATAAATATCAAGAAAAAATATTTATATACTTAATACTTTAGTATTGTAATAGCAATAAAAAGTGTTGGTTGCTTGTTCATTGTCTAAGTTAAATGATATCTCCTTTAATTGGGAAACAATGTAACCTCAAATTAATCAAGAAATTACGTTGGACTGAAAATCCCCAAACAAACACACAGCTTGTACACAGCAGCCGTCTTTTATGAGCGGATGACTGTGTGTGATGACGGACGTTCAAGTACTGACTCTGATTATCAACACAAGAGTCATGACAGCAGAAACCTGTCAGAAACCCTGTTATTTCAGCAGTGTAAATCAGAGTCTCCCTGTGATTATCAGCTAGATATGGCGTGCGGAGCGGTTATGTGTGTTTGTGTGACCTCTGAGGTGTTCGTCAGCAAAAAACGCAGCACGTCAGGAATATTCAATGGAATGAAGAGCAAATTAATTCACCTTACAAACACACTCCAGCCTCACCTGCCTTAACTTGCTCAGTCGGTGGGCAAAATCAGGGAGCAAATTCCTTTTACTGAAAGGCAGCGGCAGACGTGGGGAACATGGGCTGCTATGGCCAACACCATCAGGTAATTTTCTAAAAAGTAGAGTTTTATATAAACAGCTAAAGATGTATAGCAGGGTCACCAAATTTGACAAGGCAGCATTAGAGGTAACAAAATCTGTTTCCCCCCTCTATATCACACAGAATGGCTTTAATGTTCTCCAAATTCACTCTAGTGATACCTAAACTGCTCTGTTTCAATGCATTTAGGTTTAATATAAACAGCTCCAGAAATACAGAGAGAGCTTACTTGAGCACTTCAGGCCTAATGCATTTATTTTTTTCACAGCTCCAGGCAAAACCATCCGCACAAAATTAAGATCAGTTTAGGACTGGTTTCAACCAAGCTGCCTGGGTTTGGCTAGTTAGCATGGTCCTGTTAGCTCTTGGAATGGTAGTAACTACATAACCTGGTTTCTCCATTGAAGGCGTTTCGAAATTAGCTGCATATTCCAACAATATATATATTTTTTTTGCAAGCAACATACAACATATCTTGCAAATATTGCATTAGTGTTTTAGCAATACCTGTTTTTGGAGGGCTATGAATGGCATTAAATTGACTTTTTCTATTTTGGCTCAAAATGTTCTGTTCAACCAAGCAACTGCCATTGACATAAATAGAAAGCTCACTGGTTTGAACTGAAATTTGACTTCAGAAATGCCTGGAAACAAGGTTTTTCTTATATTAGCATTGAAGCAATGTGTTCCATCCGTAGTTATAAACACAGATGTCAGTCTGGACAGGAAATTCAAGACATTCATGTTAGCCACTGAGTCATGTTGGCATATGCTAGAGCCGGATCTCTCTTTCTTAATGACTCAATAACAGTAGCGCGGGAGGTCACAGGAGGTGTCTGATTAGACAAGCAGCTGATAACTTCAGCTTCAGCTTCTGAGGGGTTCACAAAGGCCAAGCTTGTTTCAACAGGGTCCCAGGCACACGAAGCTCACAGCTGTGCACACTTGTAACACGCTTTTCAGCCCACAATGAATCTTCATTAAAGCATAAAGTGGTTGGCCGCTGATCAGCTGAGTCACATTTAAATCCAGCGATGCCCAGGTAAAGACACATGAATGAAGAGTCTGCATGAGTCAGTTGAATTTGCTCTGCAGATTTCATTTCCAAGGCTAATTACTTACAAATTCATCTGTTTCTGTGCCAGGCTTCAGTATGTGTGGCTACTGTGAATCTACAATCAAAAAATCCATCCATCAATCAATTCAATCTATAAGAAACATCCGGGTGTATCAGAAAACACAAGCGAGTAGCACTCTGTTGTGTTTAACGTCGATAGAAACCCTGATAAGGGTAAAGGCATATAAACATGAAACCAAAGGTCACCGTTTCCACCTCATGTAGACATTGAGACAAGTAAAGTTTTCTGTCACAGCTTAAAATAAGCACAAGGTGTCTTTCAAGGTTGTGGGTTAAATACTGCTGCTGTTTTGAAAAAAAAAAGCCCGTTTTGAAAAAGAGGGCATATAAGTAAAGGTATACACACCAGCTATTCAATCATCTAAAAATATATATATTCAAACATTATTCAAGAGAGCACCAATTTGCATATGCTCTTTAAAGTCTTATGTCGTTTCAAATCTGTATGACTTTCTTTATTCTGCAGAACACAAAAGGTAACATTTTAAATTTATTTTTGGCCATGATATCTGTTTCATGAACAAATGACTTATGAATCAGTTCTTTTGAATGAAGTCAAAAAGATTCACAAAAAAGTCAATTAATTGTTCAAAGAAGATTTCACAACTAACTCCCTCACTAAACTCGAATCATTTTTTGGTCGTGTTCATTCTAATATGCTGATTTACTATCAGTGTTGGAAACAGTTGTGCTGCTTATTATTTTTTTGGAACCTCTTTGATTCTTTGATGAATAAAAAATTAAAAAGGACAGCATTTATTCAAAACAGAAATCTTTTCTAACAATGTAAGTCTTTAATCACTTTTTATCAATTTAACATCCTTGATGAATAAAAGTATTAATTTCTTTCAAAAAAAAAAAAAAATGTACTGACCCCTAACTTCTGAGCAGTAGTGTATAATGTTACAAAAGATTTCTATTTTAAATAAATGCTGATCTTTTTAACATTTATTCATAAAAGAACCCTGAAAAAAGTTAAAGATTCCAAAAAATATTAAGTAGCACAATTGTTTCCAACATTGATAATAAATCAGCATATTAGATTGATTTCTGAAGGATCATGAGACACTGAAGACTGGAGTAATGGCTGATGAAAATTCAGTTTTGCATCACATAAATTATATTTTAAATAAAAAAAATAAATTAAATTGTAATAATATCTCACAATATTACTGTCTTTCCTGCATTTCTAATCAAATAAATGCAGCCTTAATGAGCACAAGAAACTTTATAGTATATAGCACTATAAAGCACGATATTTGACTTTGTTTTTGCAAAACATATTTGAATATTAAGGAGTACAGAGAAGAAAAGCATGTTCATTCTTGAAAAAAAAAAACATGAGGATGAGTAATTAATGACAGACTTTTTATTTTTGGGTGAACTCTTCCTTTAATGCACATCTCGTCCCACCTCCTTTATCATGTCACTGCGAGTGTTTCCAAATAGAAACATCTTATTAAAAAAAAAAAAAAAATCCAGGCCAACAAAACAGCAGTGCATGAACATTCAGCCAGATTTATTGGTTCTGCCTGACCGTCTGAGGGGCCATAGAAAGGCCTGGTGGGGGAGGCATTGAGATGCAGCGTGTGAGACTGAGGCGGATCTGCCAGGCAATGAGTGCCAAGAGCGCAGTTGTACCAGCACCTGTCTGTTCTATTGTTCCATCCACCAAACCAGCCACACTCATCCGCACCAACTGAACAAGACAGCTGCCTCTCTCTCATGTGTATCAAAGCAACGGCGTGACTCACCACTCCTAATGAGCGAACAGTTTGAAACCGAACCCACATAAAACTAGATGCTAGCTGAGAATAAAAAGAAATAAAGAGGTCTCTTTATGTGATTTGCAATAAGGTGGCAAATCGATTGTATCACGCAGAGTTTCATTATGAGGCTAGTTCTCTGCGATTAAATAAGTGGAGCATGGGAAGGTGAAAGTGGTCATTGAATTTGCGGTTTCATTTGCTGTTTTAATGAGAGGAGCACCTTCTCCACCTGAGACCACATTTCAGTGTGCTTCATGCTTCAGTGGGTTCACTTACAGCACAAACAGTTTTTATCTTGTAGAGCACACATACAGTACGTGCAGGAACGATCAATTTTTTGGCACTTCCTCTTGCACTTATTATCAGACAGCCTGTCTCTCTGAGGGTACATTTAAACAGCAAAAAAATAATAATAATCGACAATTGTACAAAAAAATGGACAAGTTTTTCCTTTGCGGTTTTAAAAATTTTTAGAGTACAGACGACAACACTGTCAAAATGTTCCCTGTTCACACAGATCCACGGGAATGGCTAAAAACTCTGTATGATGCATGCTGACCAGTAGTTGGAGATGTCACTTCGTAAAGAAACACTACGTGTTTGCGCAAATAATATGTATTTGCATTACATCGCCTTACCATTTTCACAATCTTGCATTTTTGTAGTTTACATGGAAACAATAATGGTAGGCTACTGTTTTCAAAAACCTGCCCTTTAAAACCCATTTTCAAAAGTTGGTATTTTCAGGCCACCAAAAAAGCCATTACCCGGTAAATGAATGGCCAAAACGCATAAAAAGTTTTCCGTTTTTAGTTGAAAACTGTGTTGTGTAAACACCCCCTGAATTCACAGAAACATTTTTTAGCCTATTAAAATATTGTTATATGCTCCTAAAATTCAATTTATGGGTTGGTTTTTGTCTTATATTTATATCATATAATATAGTTTAGCAATATCGAAAAGGCAAGATTTATTGAATAAATTTGCATTTTTTTAAAGGGGTCATGAGACACGATTTCACGTTTTCCTTTGTCTTTGGAGTGTTACAAGCTGTTCGTGCATAGATAAGATCCGTAAAGTCGCAAAGATTAAAGTCTCAAACCCAAAGAGATATTGTTTCTAAAAGTTAAGACTCGTCCACACCCTCATTCAAACACGCCCACACAACTACGTTACTGTGCGGGAAGATTCACATAACACCGCCCAAATGTATACGCAAAGAAAGGCGGCGTAACTTTTATTCTCACTGTAGTATTGTCACCGTCGCTGCCATGGAAGCTGATATTACAAATATGGTAAGGGGCGTAACATTTCTGTCACAAGCTTGAGGTATACGGCCAATTAACACACTGGATAGCTGGCCAATCACAGCACACCGCCTTTTCAGAACGATGAGCTTTGTAAAAATCGACACGTTTCAGAAAGGCAGGGAAGAGAGGAGCGACAATAATCTACCGTTTGTGGAAAATAATGTGTTTTTTGAACCTCAAACCGTGTAAACACATTGCATTACACCAAATACACAAAATAATGTTCTTTTTAGCAACGTCATATGACCTAGTTAAAAAAATCGAGTGAGACATTCAGTGATTTTTTTTTTTTAATTGCTTGACAGCCCTAACATACATATACATGATTTTAGATTTATGGTGTAAAATGTGCTAATGTGTGACGTTTTAACTATATTATCATACAGAACCTTATTATACAGTGTTACGAAAAAAACTACATAAAAGAAGCACACAAAAGCATAAAGCACACTGATTGGTTCTAACACCAAGGAATAAAAAATTGTCACTGAACTTGACTTTGACATGATTAAACCAGAAAAGGTGTTACATTCCAAATAAAACACTCACCATACTTAGATTTGACACACCTACAACATTTGTTCAGTATCACTTTCTCCAGTCTAACAAAGAAAAACCTACTGTGCCAAATTATACAGCTGTTTAAACATCAACACTGCCTTCCTCAATCCATTATCACTTGCTCTATAATAATAATCATATTTGTTACTTACCACCCTTTACTGAAGTGACAATTTTTGACGTCAGTATCTTCTCTTGGAAGAAATCTGTCCTCTGTTTAGACACAATGAAGTGTTTAGACTGTTGTCATTGTGTCAAAAACAGAACAACCACCCCCTTCAATCAAACCGATCCCCGATTAGTGTGAGCACACAGAGGAGGGGAAAGCCATATGGAAGATAAGAACTCAATGGATATGAAAAAGGGAATTCACTCGGGACTGCTGTCACATGGTCCAAGCACTCCGGGCAAGTGCAGAGGGGACAGATTAATCCTATTGTTCCTGTAGATGCAGAACAGAAATGATGGACAAATTTGAGCATTTTCACAATTTTGCAACATACAATGTTTTGGGAGTGAGACTGTAATGTTGAAAAATTTCAGATTCATGCAGAATACTAATAGACGCAGGTCATGATCTCATTACCCCATCACAAATTGAACAATATCAGCATGTGCACTGAAAGCAGACGGGTGCTGAAGAGCCCTCTGGTACATAGTAATGGATATATTATGCAAAGATGAAAACCTCAAGATCTGAACATAACTACATTATACAGAGAAACTTATCATTAATTTTGCAATTCCATTTGGTGCATCTATTGGTAAAAAAAGTTAAATTTTGTCTTATATGTGCAACAATAAATTATGTCAAATATACTTAAATATTGTAATTTTTAAAAATATATTAATGTAACACGTTAATATTTAAAAATAAAAAAATATAAAATTGTGACTATATATTTCAATGTGACTTTTTATCTTTCAGTATGACTATTTCTTATTTTAAACTTCATCTGACAGTTACCTTTTTCTTTAGCTAAATTAAAACTGGAAGTTTTTGGATTGGTGTTTTGTTTTTAGTATTTTTTTTTTACGTTTATATTTGAGTGAATTTTTATTTTTGTATTTTCCATCAGCAATTTTATTTTAGCTAATGTTTTAGTAATCTTGTTCTGTGTTTTTGTCTTTTTAAATATGTCTATAAATTTCTATTAATATTTTTAGTTATTTTAGTAAATCAATTTAAATTAAATGCAAATGAGAAATGTTGCTTTGGCAACTAACTGATTTTTTTTTTTTTTTTTTTTGAAATACTGTTTAATTGCAAATAACTTTAAAAGTTTTAGTTTTTAAGTTTAATTTAATTATAATAACCCTCTTTTGGATGGCAAAGTTTTAGCATGAATAGGACATTTTTTATTATATGTTTAGAATGTTTTACTACACAAATTAAATACTGTAAAAATGTGATCATTATTAATTGAAAAAAATCTTAATAGACTTCAAAATATGAATAAATAAAACTCCAGAACCAGAATGCAGTGCCTTTTCTCATAGATATTGTATATTTCATCCTCTCGATTGGCAGGGAAAGACTCCGAGAAAAGATTCTAGGTGCCGTGCTGAAAATGAACATCAAATTCATGATCTATTCAGTGGACAATCATTCCAGAGCACGCTTTGAGCAAACAGGGCAACGTTTCAACATGCAGCTCATACATACCGTAGTGGATGGGCTGGAGGGACTAAACAGTGACAGCTCATCCTCAACACATCTGAGGAGATTTCCACCCGGCTTGACTTAGGGACCTAACGTACTCAAAATGCAATTTGTCATCAGACAGACACCTATTTATCTATAGGAACTACAGCACGCTTAAAACAGGAAAAAATCCCCAGAAGAAAGTAAGGGTTAAGCATTTTTGCTCAAGGACACAGTGGCAAAAGGTGATCGCCGTAACTCTTGGTTCATGCATCACACCTCGCGGGCTTTGAACCTACAACCTTTGGGTTAGCAGGTCAGATCTTTAACCGTTAAGCTTTCACTAACCTTTTGTACTTTTCCCTGAACTGAAACATTAAATAACATTGACGGAAAACTACACTGTCATCTACTCACATCGCTCCAAACCCATTCGACTTACATTTTTCAATGGAATTGCATTTTCCCTCACAAAAAATACTTTGGAAGTATTGAAATTGAGTCATAACTGTAAAAAAAAATATTTGTTGTAGATAAAACAAAGATTACTGGCATACGTTTTATAAGAAAATACTATACTAAATACTTCTACTCAAACTTCATTTAATTCAATGTATTATTTGCTGTTTTTTGTAATTATTTGTGAAATTTAGCAATTTATGAGTCAAAATTATAAATTATTTCTACATCAATTTTTTTCAATGTACTGATTACTTTTGTCTGTTTCAGAGCTTGACAGTGCTTGGTCACCATTCACTTTCATTCCATGGAAAATAGGAGCTCAGACGTTCTCCTAAACATCTCCTTTGTTGTGCCACATAAGAAAGCATGTCATACAGGTTTGGAACGACATGAGCATGAGTAAAGCCTAAAAGGTTTTATTATTAAAAATAACCTTACAACAGTTCACATATTCCTTTGCAACTTGAATTAACTGAGTGATATTGCACATTTACAGTAAGTGAATGAACCTCATCACAGCTGCACTCATGTGTCGTTGTTGACTGGTTGTGCATTTGAAGGATCCTTTATGTAAGGTGGCACACACCATTCCGCCAGCCTGCTTGAACAGATGCACAACACAGACTGGCTGTGTGATATAATGGCAGAAGTATCTGAAGAATGGTATTTGGATTTAAATCAACAGCCTTAGGCGAGGCACGGGAACATCTTGGGCCTCTTCTGTAAACATAAGGCCCCCACTCCATAAGGAAAGCAGAGTTAATGCCACATGAAGAGCCGTAAAAAGGGGACGCACATTCATTTCATTTGTGGTTAGACTGAGAATGTTGATATTTTAGGTATGATGAGAGCAGCGCATTATGGGTCACGCTATTCAAACATAACATTTCAGGGGAAATTACAGAATACAAGAATGAGAGACACATGCCTTCTAGAGAGTGGGTGGATGATTGACATATGATGGAGAAACCTGATGATGGAGAAGAGATATAGGAGATGTCTGTACAAATATGGACTTCACAATTATTTGAATAATTGAAGAATTTGAAAAAAGAAGAATTTGAAAAAAGCAATTACATTTTGTAAAAAATAATTGACAAAATGACAAAAATTAGACTAAAATGAAAATGATCATATAAAAGCAAAAGCCAACTCAAAATATTAATAAACACTAGTAAATTACATTAATAAACTGTGCTAAAAGTACATTTTTGAACATGTTCTCAAGAGAAAACTTGGCAAATTTGAGTAAATGGATCAAAAATTAAAAAAATGTTGAGACAGAGGTAGTAAACTGAGGTTGATTTACAATGCTTAAAACTTGCCTCTAACACAAGGCATGTGCCTAACTGACTCGATTCAGTCAATGGCTAACAGACAGTGTTTTTGGATTAACCCAATTTTTAGAGGAATTTGGTTTAATATACGCATCTATGTAAAGTGATTTGATGTCGTCTGCCTTTCTTCAGAAGCTGCTGCTATTCTCTGAAACTACAGTTGTTTACCTGTGAGCCGTCCTTGGGAACGTTGATGACTGTAGGCTACAGCTAGACTGTTTAGTGTTTGCTTCGTAAACCAACGTGTTTTTGAATCCAACAGTCAATTCACTGATTCACTTCCATGTACTGACTCATATTTGCTCATTGGTATCCATGTACAATTAAAATGACGCGCGTTATTATTAAAACTAGTTCAACACGCCAGTGTTTCCGGTCCTCCGTGTTTTAATGAATCGGTTGAGTAATTTATCACCACGTGTCGCCACAGCCTGAGGTAACTGGATGTACCTGGCTCATACATTAGTGAATCTTTTTTGTAAATAGATTCGAATCAAATAAAAAAATTAATCCATTTGCTTTGAAAACACCAAGATGAAGATCACTGAATTAAAATAATTATCATTGTTTTCAATTTTTTTGTGTGTGTGTGGGGGGGGATAATTCACTGAATTAAAATAATTATCATAGTTTTCAAATTTTTGTGTTTGTTTGTGTGTGTGTGTGGGGGGGGGGGGGATTAAAATAATTCAAAGTTAAATAATTATCATAGTTTTCAATTTCTTTTTCTGTGTGTGTGTGTGTGTGTGTGTGTGTGTGTGTGTTTGAGGGGGGGGGGGGGGGAATCAATAGTTTTCGCCAAAATAGCTATAATACAGTGTATTGTTTAGCTAACGATATTGTTGCTACTGGAAATATTTATATATTTATTTTTATTTATCAGTGGTGGATAAGACGGTGAATCTTCCAGATTACCATGGTAATTTTCTGTAAGTGGTTAGTAGGCTACATTGTGAAAAATACGTTCTGCTTTACAAGATGTGCCAGCCCTGCTTTCACATCATTTATTACAGGCGGTCTATTTTCTGCCTGGCAAAATGTTCCCATGTCTTTCACACATTTATTTTCGTGATAGTACATTCCGCTGTTCCCTGCCGACAAATTACTTCTTTCTGAGAAAAGAAGCCCATTTTATCTGACAACATGACAGTGTAAACTACCTACAGCTCAGTCTGCAAGGCAGTAAATGATTTGCTTTGAATTAAGTAAAAATGATGTTCCTGTCAACCAAAGTAATAAAACAGTTTATGTTCATTCATTCATTTGGTAAGCCGTCATATGCAGTTTCATGTACCGTCAGCCAGAACAACACCCCTCTGTTTTTATTTATTTAATAAGTAAATAATTACTCTAGGTGCATGTTTAAGGTTATTTATTTATTTGCATGCTTGTTTTCACTGTGGAATTTCTAATCTTAAAGTGGATAATATCCCCTTAAATAAATGTAAAATAAGGCAAAATAAAACCAAATGTTTCCACTACGGCAAAGTGACTCCACGCATGCACATTTTGACATATTTGCTTTTTTCTCACTCCTCAACAGACGGTGGCAGTAGCACACTTCCATTACAACAAGAAAAAAACAACATGAATCCCAGAAACACAAACGTCTAATGTACTGTACACTCGCATAGATATATATATGGGCTGATCGTGGATATATTTTGTATTCTTACGTTAGTATCTTCAGTAACCTTGAATGTGATTCAAAAAGCGTTTAAAAATGTAATGTATCGACTTCTTACGTAGCTGCTGATTGTGTAACTGCACGCGTTTTGTAAACAAGCAAGCAGTTGTTACGTATAGCTTGTAAGGGAGCGATGTTTCATTTGTTATGCCAAAAATCTATATATAGAGCAACTATTAAATACAAACATGTGGCCCGAAAGGAAACACTTCTGAAACAAAACCCAATGCATGGGACATGGAGGTCTTTCAACGCTGAACATGTAATGTATAATCAATATTATCACATTAAACCCCCTAGAGTGTAAAACTAGTCCAGGCATGACATTTACAATTCACATGAGAGCAGTGAACTGCTGTCACTCATTTGCATCTGTTTTTTTCTTCTTCACAGACTTGCCTAGAATCAAGAGCACTTCCTATAGTTCATCATGTCAAGTACATATGTGACCTCCCTGAAAACCACAGGTTTCCCATGGGAAAGTTCCCCAAAGTCCTGGAGAGTCTGCTTAGAGATCAGGTCATAACAGATAAACAGGTTGGACATGATTAGTGAATCTGTAACTTATATTAACACACACTCATGTTTAACAAAGCAAAGTTTAATATACTTTAAATGTCACTGTGTTATAGGTGTGGGCCCCTAAGATTGCCTCCACGGAGCTTCTGGGATGTGTGCATACTGAGGAGTACCTGTCCAACTTTATCAGTGGTAAAATCAGTGAAAAAGATCAGAGACGAACCGGATTCCTGTGGAGTTCTGGTTTAGTACAACGCTGCAGATATGAAACAGGTATGTCATTTAGTATGTGCTTAAAGTCAAAGATGTACAGTGAATTATCTGGGTCATATTTTACCCTTTACTTTATATAGGGTTGTTTTAGTATTATTTATATGCCATTATTAAGCCTAATATTTTGAATTTGCCTCAATATCTAATAAAATTATTATTAATTATTTACTTTATTATTATTTTAATTTGAGTTTTTTATTATTTATTTATTGCTTTGTTCCTTTATCATTTTCTGGATTTTGTTTAATATATATATACTCATTACAAAATTTTTCTTATTGAAATAAGCATAAATTAAATTAATTAATTATGATAAATATTACCATGAGGTACATTTACAATTTGACTTTTATTTTTTGCATTATAGTACAGACCCTATTTGTTATGAAAATAATGTCACAATGGAAAAAGGCTTTATTTTCTTATGCAAAACATAATTTCTTTTTTGTTTGCATATTGCACTAATGCATAGCTATGGAGGTTTGTAAAACTACAGTATATTGTTCTGTTGCCCCCGTTCAGAAGTGTCATGTAATGTATTTCTCTCATGTGAGATGTGGTCCAGGCGGCACTGTGTTGGCAGGAGAGATCGCCCTGCAGAGGGGACTGGCGTGCAGTACAGCCGGAGGGACCCATCATGCCTTCCCCAGCTACGGCTCAGGTTTCTGTCTGCTCAATGACCTGGCTGTGGCTGCCAAACACTTGATGGGTGAATCCACGTCCAGGAGGAAGATTCTCATCGTGGATTTGGATGTACATCAGGTACATGACTTCCAACCTTTTACTCTTTGATTTTATTTTTGAGAAAGAAATATTTAATAATAGTGGATGAATCATTTACATCTGAAACTGAAAAATAAATTTTTGTACTGACCAAAATGCTGTTGCTTTCCTGAATTATGTATAATAAGAATGCTATATATAATAATGTTTTTCTTTCCTCTGTTCACTAGGGTGATGGCACAGCATTCATATTTAATGATGAACCGGATGTTTTCACCTTCTCAGTGCATTGTGGGAAAAACTTTCCTGTTCGAAAGCAGCAGAGTGACCTAGATGTCAGTTTGGAAGATGGCACTGAAGACAAAGAGTATCTTTCCAAAGGTATTTTAATTTCACTCTAACTCATTTTGCACCTACACAAAAACATAAGCAGATCACTTTTTGACTTAAATAAATGTAAATAATTTCAATAAATCTCTATTAAAGGAATAGTTCATACAAAATGAAAATTTGCTGAAATGTTACTCTCAGGCCATCCAAGATGCAAATGAGTTTGTTTCTTCTTTGAAACAGATTTGGAGAAATTTAGCATTACATCACATCCACTGCAGTGAATGGGTGCCGTCAGAATGAAAATCCAAACAGCTGATAAAACCATCACAATAATCCACATGACTCCAGTCATGTTGTCATCAATTAATGTCTTGTGAAACGAAAAGCTGTGTTTGTGTAAAACACAAATTCATCATTATGGTATTTTAACTTTAAACACTCTGGCCAAAAAATGAGTCCATAATCTGTAATAACATGAAAAGGTTCCCTGTTGTCCTCTCACATCAAAATCCACTGACATATTTGTTTAAAACTGTTTTGGACTGTTTTTGCTTGTAAACGGTGATTGATCTGTGAATATTTCTCTCCCGATTCAGATCATTTTTCACTGAAAAAGCAGTATTATGGATAGAGAACATTTATTGAATTTCATTGTACATTAAAAACGCTATAATGATGGATTTGTTTCTTATAAACACGCAGCTTTTCATTTAAAAAGACGTTAATTGATGGACTGGAGTCATGTGGATCATTTTGATGTTTTTATCAGCTGTTTGGACTCTCATTCTGACGGCACCCATTCACTGCAGAGGATCTGCTGAATTTCTCCAAATTTCTTCTGAAGAAAAACCGGTAAGGTGTCATTTGTTAACATTAGTTAATGTATTAACTAATATGAACAAACAATGAACAATACATTTATTACACTATTTATTAATCTTTGTTAATAAAAATAGAGTTGTTCATTGTTTATTCATGTTAGTTCACAGTGCATTAACTAATGTTAACTAATGAACCTTACAGAAAAGTCAATCTCTTCTATATCTTGGATGGCCTGAGAGTGAATACATTTTCAGCAGATTTTAGTTTTTGGGTGAACTATTTCCTTAAATAAACCAGTGTGTTTACTATGGTAAAAAGCATTAAGTCATTTCCTGTACAGTCCAGGAACACCTCCCTTGGTTACTGGAGGCATTCCGGCCGGATCTGGTGCTCTATGATTCTGGAGTGGATCCACACTGGGAGGATGAACTTGGAAGACTTCGTCTCACAGATGAAGGTGAATCCGTACATGTATCATATATCGTAAAAATCAAAGCAGTGTTTTATGTAATTGACCCTTCAATGACTTTGTGCATTTACCCAACAGGAGTTTACCACAGAGATCTTTATGTACTTCAGACAGTCATTAAAAAGGGCATTCCTGTGGCTACTGTCATTGGAGGAGGCTATTCCAGAGATATTGATCGACTGGCACGCAGGCACTCAATAATTCACAGAGCTGCATCAAAGGTGAGGTCACAGAATCCGTAATGAAAGTAACATGGTATTTCATGGACCTATATTATATATATATATATATATATATATATATATATATATACACACACACACACATACACACTGCTTTCTGTCCTCTTTATCACAAATGTAAACAGCAGTATTGCACTTTCAAAGGTTTATATGCTTTTAATGGTTTCCATTTCTACATTTAGGTTTGGAGAGAACATGGACTTTAACTCCAAGATGAAAATGGACAGCAGGTGCCAAACAATCTAAGATTGTTGGGTGCTGAGAGGGACCATATGTACGTTCCGCAGTGCTATATCCATTGTATGCAATAGATTTTATGAATAAAAATGCCATATTTATTCAAGCGATCCTTTCAATTCGTACTCTTTTAATAATGTTTTATTAATTATTATTATTTATAAATGGTTGGGTTTTACAAAGGATAACTTGCTTGCCTCTTAAAATTACAGTGTCACTCACTGTTATTATTATAAGTAGTAGTATTCTAAATTAATATTTAATTAATCTTCATTAAAAAAAAATACATGAATTTGAGCCCAGTAGATCAGATAAAAGCAGTGCTTTTATTATACTATTTATTAATGCTAAAAATAATTTAAATAATTCTTAATAATGCAGTTTTATTATAAACTGTTTTATAAAGCACAGAATTAATTACTGGTCTGTAATTAATTATATACCTTTAATTAATTACAGATTAAAAATGAATGAGCCAGCATTCAAATAAAACCATAAAAATGCTTTTATAATATAATATAATATAATAAAACAAGTTGTGTTTCATTAAGTAGGGAATTAATTGATAGTGTGTTGATATTACTTTTTTGGTTTATTATTTAAGAAGAACATTTAAAGTAACTGGAAATTTGGCCTTTTTCACCGTAAAGACATGTATTTGAACCAATGGGTCAGATAAAATTAAATATAGTGCTTTTATTATATTTAAGTCAAAAATACACATTAAAAATGGTTCAAGTTTAAAGGAAAATTAAAGACCTTTGTTGTGACATTTTGACATGGTCAAGTTACACCAATACAAACATACACAATTTACAACACCAGCACAAATAAGTTGTTCAAGTTTTCAAGATGGAAATTCATCATGTGCAATCAATTAACAAGCTGTCGACTAGTTAAAATCTTGTTTAAAAGCTTCAGAGCACAACACAACAGCTAATACTAACCACACAACACAACACCTACACTGACAAACTCCTGATGAGTGTTCAATAAGAAAACGCCAGTTATGTGCTCACATCGTTTGGTTCAGATGTGCTTTTTCAGGCAGGCATTGCTTAAGACAGTTAACAGTGATACACCATTAAAATCAGTGCAAGTTAAGTCAATTATTTCCAACTCAAAACTTAAGACATCACAAAGAATGGAGACTAAAGCTAAATTTAGAATAGCAAATTTCCAAGTACGACCAGCTTTAGGGTTACGACTTGGACCAACACTGGTCTCGTCAAAGCATCAATACCTTGCTTGTTATTGCCATTGATACTGAACTGCTAATGTTAGCTAAATATTAGCTCTCTGGTCCCAATACTTAAAATCTCAAACTAAAACTTTTAAAGACCTCAAAACGGATGAATTAAAATATTTAAGATGAGATTTAAACCTTCCAGACTTGGACTTTCTCAGCCACTACGCACCAATTGGCGTGGTCCAAGTAAGTGTGCAGAACATGGAGCTCATCAACATGGTTTTGGATCAACTGTGTCAGTTCTCCTTCCCTGAATACGTGGTAGTATCTCAGACAAGAGTCCTTCAGCTGTTCACTGCTTTGTCCACTCATCCCATCGCTTTCCAGAAGAGACGCTGTGCTTTCCTGCCTCTGCAAGGGCTCTTGTTGGCTCGATTTACCCTCTACCTCCACGTGTCCTTCAAGAGTTGACTGATCCCTCTGGTAGGACACCAAATCAGGCAGTGGTACTGAGGTACAATCATGGACGGTCTCATTTCCATTCCCAGAACTTCTGTTGTCATTTTTATGGACCTGTTCATTCGGATCTGAGATGAAGACGTCTTCTTCTAGACTGGTTCTGGAAGAGGATGAAAAGAGGCTGGACATCTGCCTGATGAGACCTCTACTGCTAGTTCGCCGGCTTCTGCTTTCCGACGCTTCATCGACAGGGGTTTGTAAAGTGCTGGAAGAGGAACGGGACACGGTCAGACTGGTGAAGTCCAGCACTGAATCCAAAGATCTGGAGAAGAACCAAAGCCTCTGTTGTTTCTGCTGGCCGGGGCTGATCAAGTCGCCTTCGTCCACCATGGAGGATGTGCTTCTCACTTTCCTGTGCTTGTCGCTGGAAGCGGAGTCGCTGCTGACGCTTTGGGTTCCGTTGCCTCGCTGTCTGAGGGCGGGAGATAAAGGGGGATTGGGGTTCCAGGGAATGAAGATGTCCTGCTTCTCAAACTTGCGCCTCTTCTGCTCCATGGCCCAAACGTAAATCATGATCCGCCCTCCCACACGCAGGGTGCGCGCCATCTCTTTTATTGCTCGGATACGCCGTTCTTTGGTGGACATGTGGTGGATGACTAAGCAATTGAAAGAAATTGTATTCATAGGTCATTGATATATATTCTAGAGATTTCAAGGAATAGTTCAACCCAGAATTAAATTTGTCACTCACCCTATGCAGTACTATAAAACCCATACTTTTGCCATGTATGCAATCAATTTAATTATACATCTACATAATTTAGTCAACTTTAAAGCTATATATTTATAACCTCCTTTTTAATAATGTATTTTTATTGTATCATATAGTTGTGTTTTACAAAGTAGAGAATCATTAGTTATTATAAGGTTGTTAGTTTTACCTTTTTAATTCAGCATTTATTATTTTAATGTTTTTCATATGCAAATAATTTATTTAAATTTAAATTGTCTCAATTCAATAATGTCCCACAATTAATACTCTTCATTGTTATTATTCATAATAATAATAATAATAATAATAATAACAAACAACAATAATAATATCAACAATCATTTTAAATTAAAAACTAAAATAAAAATATGCACACTAAAAACATTTGAATTAAACCAAATATAGTACTCGTAATGTTTTTCATATGCAAATTATTTACATATTACTTATAATTAAAAATAATATACTGATTCAGTGAGTCAATATCCCACATCAACACTGTTGATTGTTATTCTTCTTCTTAATAATAATAATAATAATAATAATTATTATAATAATAATAAAACAAAAGCAACAATAATTTTAAATTTAAACCTAAAATCAATATATGCACACTAAAAACATTTGAATCAAACAAAATATAGTATTCTTATAATATATATGGTGAAATTGTTATTTTAATGTTTTTCATATGGAAACTATTTATTTAAATAATATTTATAATTAAAAATAATATACTGATTCAGTGAGTCAATATTGCCCCATATCAATAATGTCCCACATGAACACCGTTGATTGTTATTATTCACAACATCAACAACAACAACAACAACAACAATAATAATAATAATAATAATAATAATAATAATAATAATAATAATAGAAAGAAATAAAATACAGGTTTAGAAGCTGGAAAAATGCAACAGTGAGTAAATTATAACCAATTTTTAATTTTTGGTGAACCATCCCTTTAGAAAAGACAGTGTCCCTATGTCAGAGGACAAATCTCTAAATAATAGAAAACCAAAATCAATGCAGAAAGCCCAGCTCATAGCGGTGGGCTGTTTCCTGCGTTTAGTGGGGGCTTTCAGAGTGTTTAAACCATTATGAGACTCTGATATCATCAATGGGCACATTAATCTTCTCTCAGAGGATTCACGAGGGGTTGCCAGGTGACCCAGCTGTACAGCCTGACAACAAATACTCCCAGGCCTCTTCCAAGAAGCACTAATCTCCTGTAGCCTAGAAACACCTCTTGTTTCCTCCACCTCATAAAGCTTAAATAAACCTATATATCCGCTCCATTTCAAGTTAATGGCAGCACTACCAGCTGATTGAAGTTAAACGGTTTGATCGTGGAAATACTAGTATGTTAATGTGGGTGTCTGACATTATGAATTGTGCTCCTATGAATGTACACCCTCATAGAACATTATGCTAATGATCTCATGTCAGAGCCTGAAATGCAGAAGATGTCCGCACTGCATGTTCCTTTTAAAGCAACATGACCTTTTACTGTTCCAGTACATTCAGCACTAAAATAAAACATGGATGTGCATAAAAGGAAAGAAAAATCATTGTAATTCAATTAAATGTGAAATAATTTTGACTAGTTTAATGACTAATATGGATGGGAATTTTAAAAGAAAAAAATATGAAATTGAAAGCTTTTGAAGCGTGAATAGTTCTTGCTGGTTGCACGCAGCAACTAAAAGCACAACCAGTGTGGACCATTCACAAACAAATGACTCTAATGAGTTGATTCTTGTATATGATTCTGGTAAAATACTCATAAACTTGTGCTTTGTCAAGTTGAATCATTCTAATGACTCACTGAATCGATCCGAACAGTTCTTCACTTATTCACTGAACTAAAAGTCAGTTGTATAACTAATAAAGTGCTTCCTCAAAAGTACTAAAAGAATCAATAATGGAAGTGGAATCTGCCTCAGAACCAGAATGAAATTGAATGTCAGGATTATTATAGTTAATAAATAAAATAAACATTAAATTAAATATTACCAAAAAAAATAAATAAATAAATAAAAAATAAATAAATAAATAAAATAAATAAATAAATAAATAAAATAAATAAATATATATATATATATATATATATATATATATATATATATATTTTTTTTTTTTAGCTAGTTCAATGTAGTTAAAGTAACATTTCTCTTGTTCATCTAGTTTAACTTAATGTGCTAAAATAACAAACTGAAAATTAAAACTATATAGACATTTAAAAAACAAAACAATTACTAAAAAAAATTACAAAAATACACATCGAAATGGTGAATGTTAAGATGTTTGTCTATGCATTACCTGCAAAAACTGTAAATTATATGAATAAAATGTATAGTCGAGATTATATATATATATATATATATATATATATATATATATATATATTATATATATATATATATATATATATATATATATATATTATATTATATTATATTATATTATATTATATATATATATATATATATATATATATATATATATATATATATATATATACACATACACACTATAGCCTATATGTGTGTTCTCGGTTTTATTCATGTATTTTTTAAATCGAAATAATTTTAATGAATAATATAATTATTGGATTGTAAGAAGTAGAGAATTAATTTGTCTATGTTTTTTACTATGTTGATTATTAATCAGTTGATTAACTGAAGTTTTTAATTATTTAATTACCTTTTATATATATATATTTTATTTATATATTATATAATAGCCATTTGAGGTTTATTATTATTATTACTGAAAGAATCATCATTATTAAAAGAATCATTAATGTAATATTTAAATAACTGAATCATTAAATGAGAATCGGAATCCGGAATCCATCCGAATGTTTTAGGGTATTTATTTTGCTGCATTACCTGCAATGGAGAGCACTGCATCAAAACAACCGTCTCTGTAGGGTAAACGCAGGCCATCGCAAAGCTGCACCTCGTGACCTCGACTCCACGCAGAGTCCACCAACGGCTGACAAACATCACAGCCCAACTTAAAGATATCCTCGTTGATGTGCAGATATTTGCCATTGCCACATCCTGCAATAATTAAAAACAATAATCAGTGCATGTCATAAAAATGAATCATAAGCAGTAAATTGTTTTTCCCTCCTGGATGATTCACTGGGTTGTTTTTCCAGTCTCGTACTGTAATAACTTTGGTGCCCATTCATCCTTATTAAACTTTAATACGAATAATTGCATTTCCTTTCAAACAGCAGTGAAGTAAATGCTGTCAGCTAAGTCTGTATGTGATAAAGGGCCATTAAGTTTTTCCAAGCAAAAGAATAAAAACAAGATTACATGGGTTTCTTTTCAGTTGTAGGAGACAATGATTGTTTACCAAGAAAGTGTGACTTTGACACTAGTAAAAGCATATTGATCTTGCCGTTCCGAGAGTTTTAGTCCTCGCTTGAGAGACATTAAAGACAGAACGCGAAGCCTTACCGACATCAGCCACGATGCTGCCGGGCTCCTGCTCTAGCAGGAACTGTTTGACCTTGGGCCAAGCTTTGTAGCGGCTGTCGTTGAAGTAGGGTGCGATCCTCTCGTACACGCTGTGAACATGGTCTCTCTCCAGCTGGCTGGCAGCCTCGTCCATGCTGCTCTCTATTAAACCCCACAGAGCATCTTCACCACTTAGCCAGACAGAGAGAGGAACAGAGAGGGAGGAGGAGAGACATGAAATGAGACCTAAAGATTGAGTCGCCCTCTGCTTAATGCTTTGGTTCCACAGCCATTTCTAAAAAAAAAATGAATTCAATGCGACATTTTGATTGGTTGCTTCTATACAGCAGTACGAGCCTGGAGGATATACCTGGGTATATGTAACAAATTGTCATATTTCACCACAAAAAAAAAAGGAAGGAAGATATATACACACAGTTTGGTCCATATATATTTGGACACTGACACAATTTTATTATTTTAGCTGTTGACCAAAACATAAGTTGCAGTTATATAATGAATGTGGACTTAAAGTGCACACTCTGAGCTTTAATTTGAGGTAATTCTCATCACAATTGGAGGAAAGGTTATGGAATTACAGCTTTTTAATATGTGCCTCCTAGGGATGCACTGAAATGAAAATTCTTGGCCGAAGCCGAAACTGAACAAAATGAATCACTGGGCCGAAGACCGAATACCGAACAGTTTTCTGCATTTTACCCCATGTATTTTGCCAATTTTTTTCACCATTGCATAAATTAAATGGCTAAAATGTGCTTTTTACTGTTTTGTCTTGCTTTCAAAAAAATCAAATACAAAACAACATTTTAAAAATATCTACTTAACACTGATCATTTTTTAACATACTGTAGCAGACATTATACCAACATTTTTTGGTCATTTTTGAGACCCCTTTCTTGAATCAGACATGTATTTTTACTGTACAAATAAATGCAGCCTTGCTGAGCAGAAGAGACTTTTAAAACGTTAGACAATATTACAGATTGCAATTTGAACACTATGCGTGAATGTTATAATAAATGTATTAGTAGAGCTGTTGTAATTATTATTGTCTTTTTTATTTTATTTTATTTTATTTTACAGAACAACAGTAAAATTACAATACTAACAAATTAATGTTGACTGAGTTCTTGCTTTTTCTCAGCTTTTATTTTGGCGGAAACCCGCAGGAAGACCTCAGTGCTTCTTTTTGTTGACAGCATATTTATAAATGATTGTCATTACGAATTTGGGAAGATGTTTGTCGCACGTATCACATTGTCACATGCCTTGTAAAAATTCATAAAAATGTTACTGAACAACTGACATGTAACACTGTTTCAGCGCAGATTTTCCTCGTGCTTTGCACTTTGAACCCTGGCTAACAAGCAGATAGCGCCACGAGCTCGTGCAGCGCTGTCAGAATACATGCAATTCATGCGCGTATTAGAAAACATAATGTTCTGCAGTTTATTTACTAATTGAGTAAGGCCATTTCGCGATTTCAATCATCATACAGTAACCAGCAACAACCACCCCTTCCTCTTCTCATCGCAGTCATGCGATGCATTGCTAAACAGTCTCTCGCTATCAGTGCTTATAATGATTTATCATTTAAATAATAATTTATTTAAATGGTTCCACACTGCCGACATGTTTGCTGCATTTTAAATGGTGCACACCTCTGTTTGCTCGTGTCATGTCTTTGTTCAATACAATTTATTTGATCTTTTCGCTTATTCACCGAAAGAACTTTTTTTTTGCTATTTTCGGCCGAATAATTTTGGTTGCCAAATATTCGGTGCATCCCTAGTACCTCCCCACTTTTTCAAGGGACCATAAGTAATTGTACAGTTGACTCAAAAGCCATTTCGTGGACAGATGTGGGCTATTCCTTCGTTATTTTTTTACATCAATTAAGCAGGTAAAATGTCTGGCGTTGATTCTAAGTGTGCCATTTGCGTTTGGAAGCGGTTGCTGTGAACCCATATCATGCGGTCAAAGGAGCTCTCCATGCAAGTGAAACAGACGATTGTTAGGCTTCAAAAAAAAAAAATCCATTAGAGAGATAGCAGGAACATTAGGAGTGATCAAATAAGTATAATACTAATATTATGGTCACCTGCTCAGGTACCTTCAATCAATATGTGGTTGAGTCAGGCGACCACTCCTTTACCACTGGAAAAGTTAACTTATGATTTACATCAAAGATCTGAGGTGTTCTGGCGCATTTGGGCCTCTCTATGAAACTTTCTAGAGTTAAGAATTAAAGTTAAGAATTAGCTGTACATGCCATTATGAGATACCAGTACCACTGTGTTGTTTTATTGAAAAATCTAATGAAAAAAAAAAAAATATATATA
>JAFVLL020008269.1:0-12087 GCA_021397915.2 Tor tambroides
ATAACGTCCTATAGACGTTCCAAGAACTTTGTATTACGAACGTGTTCTATCAACATTTTAAGAACGTTCATCAAGTACAAATAACGTCCTATAGACGTTCCAAGAACGTTGTTTTCAGAACGTTTTCTATAAACATTATAAGAACGTTAAGACCGTAATAAGAACGTTCTAAAAACATTATTTTAGTAACGTTTTGTACTAACATTTACACAACCTTTAAAGAACGTTACTGAATGTTCTGAGAACGTTCCCTGTTAGCTGGGGAGTCGGTGTATTGTCAAGATTGCCGTTTCATGAATGATACGCTGCAGACGTGTCTACAACATTCAAACGCGACCATGTTTGACTTGGGGTTTTGAGGCTCGTGTGCAAAAGAAAGTATGAACAGTGTAACAGCAGATACAACAATTACATAGTCGAGATGGAGTGTAACAGTAATATAAGAATAATATTGAAGTGTATTACACTAGGATACAGCTGTAGTGAAAGTATTGAAAATGGTAACCGTTTAAATGAATGTACAAGTATGTTTTTAAATGTGCAGTTTATATAGCTGAACAGAATAAAAGTTGCACTGTTTGTGATGTTGGGTAAAATGAGCTTTGTGATTGGAGATTAGACGACCATACGTATTAATTTGTAGGGAACTGGACAATTATTTTGATAGTAGTGTAGGGATGGCGAGTTGAGTTCAAAAGAGTAAATTCCTTGTCACTGAATAGCTGTGGAATCGGAGTCGATTCTAGCTGTGGAGTTGTTTGCAGTGCAGAAGCATTACGTGTTCATTTAGCGGCACGTGAGCTATGATCTGCGGCTGTTTACCATAAAAAGGCGTTGAGAAACAGAGTTGACACTTCAGGTGCGTTCGTCTTGAAGCACGGCTACAGACTGCGATCAACGAGAGTAGCCGCGTGCAGTCAGGGGCGGAGTTGTAGGCGGACACTTTCTGCTTCCACCAGTGACGCTCACGCGGTGTTTGCATACACTCTCACAGATGAAGTGTATGAAATGCAATATTTGTCAAATACACAGACATTTCAGAAACGTTTTCATGAGCAACAGAAACAGTTTTATATACTGCTTAATACAGGGGCGTCTGTTCAAGAATAAAGTTCAACAAAACATATAGCCTAGCTACTATTTAAATATGAATAAAGTGGGGCTATATTTGCTTTTATTAGTGTTTTTTATTAAATGTGACTCAATATAACATTGCTACTATACAGCAAAAAAGATTTTACTGTTCTAAAAACAGATTTGTGAGCAGTATTGGATTTGAAGATGTTAGAAACACACGTCATTGTTGTCATGTGGTGAATTTGGCCAAGCGTGAAACAGCTGTGTCGTCATCAGCGCTCCCGCAGTCGCTCTGGAGAAATTGCGCCAGCTGAGTCAGCCGGCTGCTCTCGAAACGCTCTCGCGGTACTTTGATGCCACACGTGACAGTGACGTGGCGTCGGCGCCGGTTCAAGTTGGACTAAATTTCTAACCGGCATGCACTGCTTCAAGTCAGCCACCGATCGGTCTGCTTAGGGCTGTGTTTTGTGTTTTGCCCCCGCCAACACGCGGTCACGTGGTTCACGGAGGTGTCAGTTGTTCCAGACAAGTCAATGTTGTCAATACGTTTGAGTGGGTTTAAGGAGGATATACAGCAGTTTCATTATATTTGCAGCAAGTTGTAGTAATTAACGCATCATGTGTATTGATTGTGTATTTATAAGTATGCTGACGACATTGTACAATTGCATTTTATTGTGGGGAGTAATGAAAAGATGACATTAATATATTAAATAAAAATATATGCGTAGTTAAAATTACAATTTGGTAAAATAGAAGTTTTGAAGTTGTAGTGCGAAGAGGCGATTTAGAGGTGTTTGGTGGCCAGAAAAAATAATATTATTACGTAATTAAATAGTGTAACCACTAGGTGTCCGTATGGCTGTTTACTAAATGTAGCTTATATTTATCTGTAGTGTAGTTGTTGTGAAGAGTTTTATGGTTCACAATAGGTTAGAGGTTATTTTATGTTTTGCATTGTATGTTTAGACATTATCAAAAAGTCAAACTTTATTTTTATTTTATTTTTTGTGTATACTTGGCGAGTAGAGTTTGGAAACTGTTTTAAAGCAGAAGGGAATAGTTAGTTGCTAGTGACAATGAAATGTACACTGAATTAGTCAAGTTGTATTGTTTTTCTTTTCTCAGAAATAACCGTTGGAATTGATGGCAATGGAGAAAAGATCAAAGTTAGAAGTGGAAGGATATCTCCATGAGTTGTCCAAAGTCATGGAGGGAGGAAGTCGACGCAAATACTTCACAGGAATGTTACAAGAGGCAACAAGAAACAGTTGTGTGGTGGTATTTGATGTGCAGCGTTATCATATGTTTCAAAGTGCAGAAAAAGACAGGTAATTGTAAAAAAAATAATGTTAGACAAAAATATAATATTTTTTTTGTGTGTTTATGAAGAAGTATTATTTGTTGTATGTTTGTGGGAAAATATTAATGGAAGTTGTCTGTTGTCTCTTTGTAGGAGTCCTGTGAGGCTGTGTGGTGTTGGCTTTTCACCATCTCGCCAAAAGAAAGGAGAGATGGACATCATTGTCAATGCTTCGACCAGTCTAACATGTGTGCGTACATTACAGTTTGCGTTTGATGAGTCTACACATGAGACTGTACAACACTGGACAGTGCAGCAAATCATGAATGATCCCAGGGAGTATCAAAGGGTAGGTTGTTAGGTGTTAATGGCATACACAGATTGTAGTTGCAAATTAATTGTTTTTTGGCTAAATTTGATGTTTTGTATCAAAATTTGCGATTAATGTGAATTGTGTAGATATAAAAAGTTTTTAATGCTTTTAATAGTTTATAATGCTAGGTTTATATGAATATTTATATTGAATATTGACAACATGAGTACAAATTAGTGAAATATTATTTTTAAACCCATGGTGATAAAAACAGAATGATCATGATGACTGATATTTGCAAAGTGTGGCAAAACGATGCAGTTTTCTAAGAGTGTATGATTGTCTTATAATGCTGGATTAAGCACAAATGAAATCCAGTTGTAGGTAAATATGGGGCAAAACTTACGCCGGGTTATTTTGATCTAATTACTTGGGTGAAATGTTTTCTATAGTGCTAGTTTTTGTGCTGGTGTATTGCTGAAGTGTGAGTTAGTGATGGGCTATCGGTTGCTTGGGGAACTGTGAATCTTAGAATTTGTTATTGACTTTGATTCATAGTTGAAAGATGCTGAGTTAGTAGTCAATTTTAATAGGAAAATTAGTCTGGTCGTATTTACTATGACATTGTGTAATCATTAAACCATAATCTTAAGGGCAGTTGTGGCCTAATGGATAGAGAGTTGGACTTGTAACCTGAAGGTCGTGGGTTCGAGGCTTAGGTCCGGCAGGGATTGTAGGTGGGGGGAGTGAATAACCAGCACTCTCTCCACCCTCAATACCACGACTGAGGTGTGACTCTTGAGCAAGGCACCGAACCCCCAACTGCTCCCTGGGCGTTGCAGCATTGGCTGCTCACTGCTCTGGGTGTGTGTTCACTACTGTGTGCATGCACTTGCATGGGTTAAATGCAGCGGACAAATTCCAAGTATCGGTCACGATACTTGGCCACACACCACTTTCCTTTGCCTTGACAAAGAATTGTGATATTTAGGGGAAAAATATATATTTTTGCAATATTGATTATTCATTTTGGAGATATAGGAGTTTTTATTTTGAATGTATGTGTGTTTGGTATAATATTGTTATTTTTGCTTAGTGAAATTGTTTTTCCTTTTCGTGTTTTCCATTGCAGGTGAATGTGACAGTCAAAGTGGTCCAGTTGGTGGAGAACAGACAGGGTATGACCCGTAGAAATCAACGATTGCAAAGACGATCATATGACGTAGCAGATGAAACATGTGCTGTGACGTTGACTGTATGGGGAGGAGACCTCTTGGAAGTCGGGAAGTGGTACACCATCAAGAATGCATCTGTGCGACAATTTGATGGTTGCACATGTTTGTCTACCACTGCACAGTCATCTTTAACAAATGTACCGGATGTGTCAGCTACTGTTGCTCAACCAGTGGACAACTTTACTGTCAAGAAAGGAGAAATTGTGACCGCAGATGTAAAAGCCCAATACATGTGTCCAAAACTTCATGTGTTGCCTGCTGTGAATTTTGACACATTGATGACCAGATGTCAACAATGTGCGGCGTATTGTAAAACTGCTAAAGTCAAGTTTGAACTTCATGCCATAGTGACTATTCAGGACAGAAGTGACAATATATCCACATTGGTTTTGGATGACTTTTTGCTTTGCCAGTTGCTGACTGTACCAACTGACAGTCAGGTGCATCCAGATGACATGGCAGCAAAGTTGCTGAGTGAGGACAGAGATGTGCTCATCAAATTCAGAGGACAACGTGTCATGTCGGCGGCATTTGTGTCTTCTGAAACAGAAGATAATGATGTTGCCAGAAGTAGTGGTGCTGTGGAAGAGTCTGAAGAACCATTGTCTGAAGATTTGATGTTAGAGGAACTGTTTGCAGAAGAAACTGTTGAACCCTCATACAGTCAGGCTTTGGGAGAAAAGGGCAAAGGAGCTGACTGTGTGTCTGCGAATCAGGCCTCTGAACAAGAAGGCATAGATGTCATGGTAAGTGATGCAAGTGTAAAAAATCTGCAAAAGCACTATGTGATGATTTAAGAATTCTTTGTACATGAAACTGTTGAATGTTCACAGGTTCAGGATGTGCAAGAAAATGTCAAAGTAGGGGAATTTGAGTCAGCAAATGAGTATGTTGAGGCACAAGGAAAAGATGTGGTAAGTAGGGTTGCCTATTGTTTGAATTTCATTGATTCTGCTTATTGATTTGTGATTTGTATTTTGTTTGCTATAAGAATAAAAATGTGATGATAAATTAAGTTAAACATTTAGATGTCAGATATTTATTGTTTTTTATAAGGCATTGTGTTGCAGTTAAATAACATGATCATAAAGAAGCAGCTTATAGAAAACTTGTTTTACAAGAGGACATTTTGCCTTTTGAAATTTTGTCCATGCAGTAATTAAGCAGAATTGAAGTGTATATGTCTTCTTGAATGTCTGGTTCTTAGAAATTTTGATTAGGTGTTAAAATGTAACTGGTTTTTGATATTTGACTTTAGTGCTAAAAAGTGCAAGTGTAGAGCAATTTGTAGAATTAATGTCTAAAGATGTGATGCTTGAAGAATTGTGTGGTCATGAAACTCTTGAATTTTCACAGGCAAAGGGTTTGGACAAAAGGATCAAAGGAGGTGATGAATCCAGTAAACGCAAGGCTGGAGTTTCTGTGAAAGGAAATGAGAAGTCAAATGGAAGAGGAGTTAAGCGAAATTATCCGAAGTAAAGCAAGATGTAGAGTGGGAACTTATTTTCTTGTTTATTTCTTTGTTGTAAGAGACTAATGTGAATTTTTATAGTGTTATAATACAGTATATAATAGAGAAAAGTTCTAAATGTTAGCAGTGTGGGATTTTATAAGCATTTTTTTTTTCGATTAGAACATACTAGGAAGAATGTTGTAGCAGTTTTGGAGGTGTTCAGCATTGAGAAAGTTATACTTAGATGTTTGTCTGTTTATTAAACATTGTGTTGTGATATATTTTGAGAGTTGTGTGAAAGGTGTTAATTTATTTCCATAAGTGAATGTTCAATACAGGTGTGTATTTTTTAAATGTTAGTATTGTAATATTGTAACTGTTTGATAGTGTTACGTAAAGTACAGCTAGTATTAAGTAAATATAAATGTAGAGTATTGTATATTAAATGTTGGTTGAAATGTTGATTTTGTTTACTTAGAAAGACTATTTGTTGTACATATTTAGCGGCTTTTAATAAATGTGTGAAAAAGCTTACATGCAGACTGAATTTTTCCATACATAACCAATTACAATATCTGGTTTGGATCAGTTAAGCAAGGTAGAAATGTTTGAGAAAAAAAGAAATACCAGCTTGTGTGTCTTACAGGACAAAAAAAAGGACAATGCTGCCTTTAGTTTGTCATGTCATTTTATTGAAAACAGTAAAATATCATACAGTAAATATTTATTTATTGTTGCAATAGTGTCTAGTGTAGTATGGTTATTAACAGACTGTGATGTCATATGTTTGTATTAGGCTAGTATAATAAATGTCATAGGAGAGCATCATGTCTAAACACTAGGTGTGAGGTGTTTCAATGTGAATTATTTAGTCTTAATGTAGTAATTTAGAAGTTTCTATAGATCTATATTTCTGTCGTGTAGAAAAAATGCAAATGATTGCGCTGGCGGCTCCATGTGTTGCAGAGTGTGCTTCATGTTCCATTCTTCACAGAAAGTGTTGGTTATGGTTCTAAGAGTGCATATTTATAAAGCTTAAACATTTAAGCTAACATTGTGATATACATGAATTGTTTTATATGTCTAGATTTTTAGGCAAGTCGTGATGATTTTAGAAGGCTAAATTGATCAAATGTAGGCTATGATCACAGTGTACTACGCTGTTTGGTTGTACTCTGGAAAAACAAAAAAAGAAAAGTGGAAATTCTACATGGGGATCTGATTATTATTAATATTACAAAAATATAGCTGTATGGTGTATACTCCATTACACCAGGGGGCCTTTATGTACCGTACAAAGTAGTTGTGTCCCGCCATTTAAAAAGAAGTAGAAGGAGGAGAAGAAGAAAAACAAGCAGACGTCGCCGCCGCCGCCATTGCTGATATTGGAAAGGTAAGAAACGCAATTTTATGTTTAGAAATTGAGTAATCGGGATCTCGAATAAAAATATTAAGTAACGTTAGAATTATACAGTTTGATAATATGCGGATGGTAACTGCATATAGAAAAGAACGATCGAACAGCAACTCGGTACACGTGATTAAGCGCTCACGTGTCACGCGCTGTTATGGTTAGGTGTTATTTATACAAAGTTTACAAAATTTATGTACAAAATTTATGTTGACAAAGATGCGATAAAGGCCGTGGAATAGGAACAAAAATGTTAGAAGGTGGGAGTCGGTGTATTCTCAATTTGTAGATTGCCGTTTCATGAATGATAAGCTGCAGATGTGTCTACAACATTCAAACGCGACCATGTTTGACTTGGGGTTTTGAGGTTCGTGTGCAAAAGAAAGTATGAACAGTGTAACAGCAGATACAACAATTACATAGTCGAGATGGAATGTAACAGTAATATAAGAATAATATTGATGTATATTACACTAGGGTACAGATGTACAAGTATTGAAAAAGGTAACCGTTTAAATGAATGTACAAGTATTTTTTTAAGTGTGCAGTTTATAAATGTGCACATCGTGTCGCTGATGGTGGTTCGACCGTATAAAGTTCCTGAATTTGTGCCGCTCAAAAAACAATGGCGGACCGCCAGATCATTGTTTGCTGAGATTTTTTTTTTTTTTGTATACTGATTCCATCGTATTAAAAACATTGCCTGAAAAGTTTTTAGAAGCGTCCCTTTGTGTGTGTGTGTGTTTTTTTTTTTTTTTCCACCAATTGCACACTGCACATACTATATATGTTTTCTATGTTGATTGTATAGTTAATATCACATATTTTGTTTTTAGTGTTTATATATGCTTGATTGATTTTACGTAATTATTATTAATGGTTGTAGTTGAAATAAGTATTGATAGTAGAAACTGTATATTCATAATTAATTAACTAGTATTAGTCTGTGAACTGAATTTGATCTTTTTTGTGCTTTGCAGAAGATTTAAAAAGAAGATCCAAGAAGGTAACCCATGTTACGTATGGTTTGTTATTGGAAAAATAAAGGCAATAATAGTAGGTGATTGTCAGGGTTCATGCAGATGCTTATTAAGCCTTAAAGTATTCAATTTGCTAATTTTTAATTTCCTTAATTAATGTATTAGTAAATTAATTTAATTTAATGTACTAATACTAATTTATAAAGTCTCTATACAACAAACAGCATTTTTTTACTTAGTGAATTGGTTTAGTTAATGATTCAGTGATGCATTCATTAAAGATGGCCTTTTCATTTTTTTTATGTTTTTTTTTTTTAATGAGCTGTTTGAATATTGGTGGAATGAATAATTAATTGAAGACAGTGACTTAATGCCATATACTGGTCTTTTTCGTTCAATTTTAAAGTACGAAGTAAAAAAAAATCACATTTAAATAACTATTTTATAGCATATTTATGCAATTGTAAGTGCAATGCAAATTAATGACATTTTCAGTTGCATCTTTTGTGTGACCTCTGCCTTGTAAAGATGGATTTTGTTCATAATGATTTAATTTGATTGGTAATGGTTGTACACTATGTTGTTATAGTCATTGAATTTAATTTGAATGTTAGATGTTGCTATAGAATGTGATGCATACATTTAATAGGTTTATTCAAAATGCAATTATACAAGAGTAAATGGTCTCTAATTATTAACTACCAAACTTTAAAAGTATTAAGAAAAATAATTTTCCTCAGTATTGCACACCCCTAATATACATGATTAATTTCAATTTTTAGGTATTTAAAAGGTCTTTAAAGTTGAGCTTCAAAAATGTGCAGCAACATAATTTTTGTTAAAATTGTGAATGCATTATTTTATAGTTCAAAGGTTATTTTAGAGCATATTAATTGGTAGTTATTAATTAACCACTTTTAATACAAACAATTTGGGTGTGTATATATATATATATATATATTATTTTTATTTATTTTTTTTTAAATGCAAACACATTTGTACTGTTCAGGAGAACATTTTTGGCAAAAGGATTAAATGATGTGCACAAATAATTTATTTGTTAAAGTTTTGGTCATATAGTTATGATGAATGTTATCTGTAAAACATTTCAGGATAGTGAGTGTTAGTCTAGTAAATAGAGTATTGTTGCAGAATTTTCATATTGTCCTATCATCAGCCTATGAGGTCGCCACTACACAATATTATCATGTTAATTTAATTATTTGTTTACTTTATTTCATTGTTGGAAAGATCTCCACTATAAGGCTAAGTATAGCCTAATGTTTTTAATGTGACTGAACGTGCATTTAACATAATTCAATAGAAATATTGTACATTACTAATCATAGGGGTTCCATTTTGTCAGTTATTGAAGAAGCAGCTACAGAAAATGAGCAAAAAATATTTACTTACCAAAGATCATCAGAATCAGTCTAGTGCATGTTTATGGAGTCTTAATCAGTAAAGCTTTTTTTGTATGATGAATAAATCTCCTATCCTTACATAGCATGTGCATCTGTACTTTGTTTATGATTAGAAAATTTGCTACTGAGAATTCAGTCAGCATACATTGAACAACAACACTGTGCTGGTTCAGCGATGACTCATGTGAATGCTTCTGACTGGCCCTTTGCATTAAAAGTTCAACATTGTTGCATGTTAAAACCAGTCACACAGAATTCTGAAAAAATGCAGAAAAAGCAATATGATGGAACAAATAAGCCCTAATGTCAATAAGATAGTATTATTAGCCTGATAATAACAATAATAATAATTCTCTTGCTATGATCATTGGCATCAGCCACAGGCGATATGTCTGAATATCATCAATACATGATAGTATCATGTACCAACACAACTATAAAGCACTGTACTAAATTAGTCTCTGTGTGTGTATTTTTATGTAATTGCAGATGCCCCGTGGAAAAGGTGCCCGGCGGTCTGAGGCGGCCAAGCGGAGGAATGCTGAGCGTTATTCGCTGAGTTCCTTCATGGAATTGGTTGAGGATATGCCTCCTGTCCAAAAAGAGGCAGTTCCACTTAGCTCTGACACACAGAGCCTGGACACCAAGAATTGTCCAGATAGCCGCAAGGCTCCAGAAACTTGTCCAAACTGCCGAAACTTTCCAATACCTTGCCAAGTGTGCCAAAACTTTCCAATACTTTCCCAATTTTCTCGACAATTTCCAATACTTTGCCAAATCTGCCGTAAGGCTCCAATACCTTGTGAAAACTGCAATAAAGCTCCAATAGCTTGTGAAAATTCCTGCAAGCCTGATGTTACTGCATGTTTCAATGGTAATAACTCTGATTATTTGCCACAGCGAGTTATACAGGGTTCCTTCCATCAGGGTGATGCTCGGTTTGGTCGGAACAGAAACCGTCAGTGTGCAGTGAACAGTATCACAGCAGTCATGATGAGTGTGCTGAAGGATGCGGTGACATGGACAACAGAGGACCTGAATGATATTCTGTTGCATGGAGATGAGCTCTACACATCAATGCGACTGCAGGGGCAGATCAACGACCAAACAGGGCTAGGTCACATTTCTGTTGCCGAACTACCAAGAATGCATACACTGTGTAACACAATGTTCTCAATAAATCATGAAGAGTCTTTCTCTGGTGTTTTTGGTGTTGATTTCTATGATGAATCATTGCGAGATGTGTCCATGACTATAGAAGAAGCTCTTCAGAGGGCTCTGCTTCAGTGTGATGCATGTTTGTTAAACATTAAAAGATATATTTGTGCAATCATAAAGGCAGGGTCAACATTTGCTGTAGTCGATCCCCATTCACGTAACCGTAAAGGTATGCCTGAAGGTAATGGAAGAAGCATAGTAATGTACTGTGATGATATATACATGTTGTTTAATCATGTTGCTAACCTTGCCATGTCACTGAATGCCCAGGGAACAGATTTTGAAGTGACGTCTGTGAAAGCAACGGTAATTGGTAAGACCACAACTATTGAGACAAGTTGTAAGTCTGCTCAGGAAGCCAGTGCCAGTCATGTTTCACCTAGTAGCACAATGGAGGACCGTAGGTGTCTTCAAGAGCATGGTAAAAGCAAACATAAAGACAAAGTAGCAAGTGTTACGCATGATTTATCTACTAGCACAGCGGAGCACAGTAAGTGTAGCACAAACCATGGTAAACGCACACGTGGAGACAAGGAAGCAGTTCGCAAATTCGATCAGACATGCTTGGATTCAAGTAAGAAAAAGAGACGAGTGCAAACTGAGTCCAAACTTGTAAACATCAGCAAGTCGAATGATAATTTAGTAATCGATGATCATGTCATTATTGCAGATACAGTGAATACTGATTTTAGTTTCGAATCTTTAAAATCTGCCAGATAAAAACGAGAATTTATTAATGTATGATGATGTTATCAGAGATGGAGTAAATATTGACTTTAGTTTAAAACCTTTTAAATCTGCAGATGAGGATGCCAATGTATCATTGGATGATGTCATTGTTGGACATACAGTGAATACTGAGTTCAGTTTCACACCTTCAACTTCAGCAGATCAGGACGATCTGTGTGCACGTTTACGACTGACTAATGAAAGCGTTGGTGTTCTAGATACAAATCTTTCTTCTTTAGGAGTACCGTGCAAAACAAAATGTATTAAAGGAGATGGTAATTGCTTGTTTAGATCAATAGCACATGCAGTATGCGGAAATGAAGAGAAACACCTGATAATTAGACGTGCAATTGTGAAACATCTTGAAGCTAACAGTTCTAAATTTGTGAGATATCTAAGAGAAGAGTACAGATCAGTGAAAGATTATTTGACACAGTCTAAAATGTATTTTTCTGGAACGTGGGGCAGTCATGTGGAATTATTTTGTGCAGCTGACCTTTTAAAAATAAATGTAATGACCTTTAATGATGACAGATGGAATGCACACGTCCCTACCGAACAGTTATTTACAGATAATGCAATCTATTTGAAGCACTGCAATGGAAATCACTATGAAGTTGTTACGTGTGTTAAACATAAAAATCAAGAAAATGTCTGTGCAGAAGCATGTTTGAACATTGAAGTGGATGATCAGAGCACAAGTCGCAATTTGCGAAAAAGGAAATTAAATGACACAGCTGAGTACTATTCTAAATGTAAAAGAGAACGTGAGCGATACCACAGTGACTCCAATTTCAGACAGAAAAAAATAGGCAGCTTAAGATCAAAATACTGTGAAGACAGTCATTACAGGAATAAAAAGATTGAGAATATTAGAACGAAATACTGCAAAGACAGTGATTACCGGCAGAAAAAGATTGAGAACATTAGAACGAAATACTGCA